>CABHPP010108588.1:0-16375 GCA_902168425.1 Peromyscus attwateri
GAGTGCTGGGATTAAAGGCGTGCGCCACCACCGCCCGGCCACTAATTTTCTTATTGACCTGAAATTTAAATCGTAAGGTGCATCTAAATGGACCTTTAGGGCTCTTTTAATCTCCTGAAAAGGGGTCTTTTGAAGCCTGGTTAATGAAGATGTGATATAATAGCTCATTTGCCTAGTGCACTGTGGTGGGCTTTGATCTCTTTTATTTATTGAGTGCCCCTGTGCGATGGTAATTATTCGTGTAATGAGCTAATGGTTACTGAGGAAAGATTTAGGCTAGGAGGCCTTAGCCTTCTCCCGGAGCTAGGCTGGCAATTTAAGAGTCAGTGACATTGGCAGTTAGCTTTGGGACTTGGAGAGCTTTTAGCTCTTTATTTGGGTCAGCATTCTCTAAGCTCCAGGCGTAGTCGCTGGGTCTTCTGTAGTTGATGAATCTAGGTATTCTGGCTTTTGCTTGAAATGTCCTGGTTCCTAAGTAGGGACCGTGGTTTTTCTTTAAGTTGACTTCCATAGACAGGTCTGTGTGTGAGTTGGTCTAATCTATGGCTGCCAAATTGAGACTGCATAGGTTAGAAACCGAGGATGTCTCTTGCCTCTGCTCTTCCTCTGGGCCCAAGATGCTTCCTAACTGCTCCTACTGCCCACCTTCCTCCTGTCCTCAGCCCTTCCCTGCATGCCCGGCCTGTTAAGTCCTGCAACTCAGCCTTACCCTAGCAGTTTCACAGGGCTTGAAAGATACCTGAACTTTGGAGGCCAGAACCACATTCCCAGAATTACACATAGTCGTTTGGTAGGTTTTCTGAGGAAATAGTTGCAGCTTCTGCAGACACAGCTTGGCAAGGGAGACACAGGTAGGGGATTTCAAGACCAAGTTTCATGGTGCTTGGTTGAGCACGCTGCCCCGGCCCCCAAATTCTTTCTGACCTCCTTAGCAACACTGGACAGAGGCATGATTTCTAAAGACAGCAGACTTTACCACCCCCATGCTTGTAGTTGGTGGTTTTATTAACTTAATTTCTTTCTTTCTTACTGCCTGTGTTGCCTTAAATTATCCCATTCTTCTTTGACTCTTGATCAGGTGGGGAAATGAAGCTAGTATAACTTAACAATGTTACTATTTCAACATCACACCGTATTGTATCTTTCTGAATCAGCATTATAGGAGTAGTTAGTTGGGCTATTTTTCTTTGTGAGGCTTAGGGTCATGCATCATAGAAACATTACATAGTTCACAGTATAATATGATATATGATATATGCAGCTTAATAGTTTGTAAATTTAAATTAATATTGTTAAGAATGTGCTTTAAAAATCTGTTTTGGACCATACGGGTCAGATCTTTCTTTCCACTTGGAATCGTTGAAAATATTTGCACCTTAAAATAGGGAACATAGTCAGACTAGATACGATTTGAGATATTCTATGGAGTCATTTTTTACTACATTTGAGGGGAAATTAATTATGACTACAAATAATAGCCAGTCTCCTGCAGCTGAATTATGTGTTTGGGATGTGACTCTGAAGGGTCTGATGGATGGCTGGCTGTAGTGGCAGAGGCCTCTCTGATTTCTGTCCGGTAAGCTCACAGCACTTCACAAGGGAGAGGCTGGGGAAGAGGGACACATGAACCACACGTATACACTGCTTGCTGCACAGGCCCTAAGGATGTCTCACAGGAACACTTGGGCTCCCTTTTGAAGACCAGATTAACTGACTTTCTGTAAGCTCCCTGGCTGCTCGTGTTACAGTTCTGCTTTGCTCTATCTTCTGCTCATCCCCCATCCCTTCATGTTTGATTTCTGCTGCATCTGTCTGTTGACTACCCCTTAAACAGTTATACCACACTGTCTTTTTCAGGGATGTGACCAAACCAGAAATGGTTAGGGAAATTCAGACCGCCCCATGCACCCTCTCATTCTACTTGAGGATGGAACTGGTATTGAATCTGGGATTCTCGGTGGGCAGGCTATGCGTGGAGATGTACCAAGTAGTTTGTGAAGCGCTATGAAATTGAGGGCAAACTTGTGTTTCCATGCTAAGGTATGGATTCTTAAAAGGTCTGTGAGCACTCCCTGCCCTGTAAGTATTAAGCCCTTTTCAGGGATTGCCAAGCCTACTGTTATGGTATGTGTTTCCTGCCCTTGCCCAGTCTGTGCACAGGGAGCAGGCTAAGAATAGGTATAGTGGTGGGGTAGTAGTGGACCCCTCTCCTTTCCTCACCCGAGGAGGAACCTACGTCAGGAATCATCTAGGATGTCTCCAGACCTCATTGTTGAAGGCGGCTGTGTTGTCCATACTCACTTCTGGAAGTCACATGGAGCAGCATGAGCTGGACGTGGAAAGTCCACTTGCAGAAGCTGGTGGAATTTTGGCCTAGGTGCTGGTACTTTCCTGCATTTGCTGGTTGTTTACCCCTTTCTGCAGTCACTGAACAGTGGAAAAAGGCTAGGTTGAATGGTCTTTACTTTTCCTGTGTCTGTGTGGGAAGGCATGTTGGTGTCACTCTGGTTGACTGTGTCTCACCAACACTGCCTGAGCCATTAGTCTTCTAGGACAGACCAAGTTAAGTGTGAACTGCAGGGCTCCAGTTCACACCTAAACAGAATTACATACTCTTCTTTTTCTTAGAGAACTAAGGGGCCGCGGTCAAACACTCAGCATATTGATTAAGATACTATTTTGGAGGCTGGAAAAATGGCTGTTGGTTAAGAGTACTTGCTGCTTTTGTAAAGGACCTGGTTTAGGTTCCCACCATCCACACAGTGTGGCTCCCAACTTTCTGTAACTCCAGTGTCAGGGCATCCAGTACCCTCTTTTGGCCTCGGGCACCAGGCACACACATGGCATACAGACATGCATTCAGGGAAACATTCATACACATAAAATAGCAAAATCAAAATAAATACATTTTTTTTCTGATAAAGGAAAACATTTATTTTATTTTATAGTACATCTTTTTAAAACAAACAATATTGTCTTGTAAGCTGTGTATATAAATTAGAATTGATTTTTCATTTCATGTCTTGAATTAGAAATTGAAACTATGGTTTCATAGAAATCCGCTTCACTGAGCTCTGCCTTTAATTTGCTGTTTTCTTGGAAATAATATAATTTTGTCTGTACTAGTGAGCATTTACAAGCAAGTCTTATCTGCATTTAATGGTTCATTCCTGTAATGCCAGTCAGTACTGTGAAGGTATAGGGGGCTCAGGAATTCAAAGCCAGGTTCATCTGCCTGAGACCCTGTCTCAACCCCCTCCCACCACACACACACACACACACACACACACACACACACACACACACACATCTTTAAAATTTGTTGATATGGAACTCTCTAAGCAGGGTAATAGGTACTAGTTATAATTTAGTGTGCACTGGAGCTTACTCAATTTGACATGTTGCTTTCAGAATAAAATAGTTTAGCTCATGAGAAAATGGGTAAACAGTATTTAATGGAACTTGATTTAATGGATCCTTTCAAATAATGCCATGGTGCTAAACTAGGGAATTTCTAGTTAGGAATTATTATCATTTTGGTTTTAAATGTAACTGTACAGTTTAAACGTTAACTAGCATGTCTAGACATTGAGTCATTTTTCTCTTTACTATTTTATAGCTGTCATGGTTTATAGGAGAGAAGCTTTGGCTGTGGTGATGGTCTGCGCCTGTGGGGTTTGTGGCCTCTGTTCTTTCCAGAGTGGACACATCTTTACCAGTAAAAGTTGCCATCCTTTCAGAGCTGTCAGCATCGATGACTTTATCTGAATAATACCCCTTTTCCTTGCATTGTTTCATTATCTTCCCTTCCCATAAAAGAAAAAACAAAACAAAACAAAACCAGACCTCTACCTGCTTCACATTCCCAGCTTTAAATATAATTAATTGCCTTTTGTAGTTGTTTTCAGTGTAATATTTTGACTCTTAAAACATCAAGACTATGGTCTGGTTTTGTTCTAGTGCTGGGGATAAAAAGCCCCTGAGCTCCAGCCCCAAGACAGATAATAAAATGGAGTCGTTTTATTTTAGTATTTACTGTTGTAGGGAGTGAGCTCCAGAGACTGGGGTACGCTAGGCAAGTGCTGTTTCTTCCTGATCACCCTTAGGTGGGTGGATAGTTCCTCCTGGCTGTCACATGCTTTCCTTTCTGACTGTGTCGATCTTCATTCCTTATAATTGACACTTACCTGGTGTCCAAGGAAACACAGCTTTGGGATCATTTTTAAAGGCTCACATTACAGCTCGCTTTTGGTGGCCAAGGAAGTTAGCAGATGCTGGTGCAAGGATCTGGGTGAACTGTCCGGTTGCTGAAGTAGTTTGTAGATGCTGTGGGCTGGTCAGCAGCTTCTGCTTTGCTCCTCTTGTGAGGACTGTGTCCCGAACCCCTGCCTTTTCCTGCCCCCGATTCCCGGTCGTATGTTTTCCCTTTGCACTCAGTGCTCCTGTTTGCTCTGCTCTGTTTCTTTTAGTTCTCCTGTTGGCCCTCGTAGGAGTTTTTTGTTTTGTTTTGTTTTGTTTTTAAGACAGGGTTTCTCTGTGTAGCTTTTGGAGCCTGTCCTGGAACTCACTCTGTAGCCCAGGCTGGCCTCGAGCTCACAGAGACCCACCTGCCTCTGCCTCTTGAGTGCTGGGATTAAAGGTGTGTGCCACCACCACCCAGCTTGGAATTTGTATTTGTATTGCCTCCTCTGGGCACTGGGGTTGTGATTATGGTTTTGGTTATTTTGTAAGTTAAGAACAGAGGACCAGAGGGGAGCCAAGTGTTCATGCAGGCTAGCCACAGAATTTGCCTGAAATGCAAATATATGATAGGCGATTAGAACTTAGCTGGAAGAGGAACCGCAGACCATGCAGATCTTACCAGCCTTCTCATTGAAGCTGAGAAAGCTCAGGGCAAGATTGGGGAAGTGTTGTCCAAAGACAGCTTCTGAGAATTTAAATATATTAAGAAAGTGATTTGTTTCAATGACTGTTTTAGAGAATCAGAATTTCTCTAATAGGTATAATCGTGGGTTTGACGGAAAGATGTTATTAAATTTGAGAGAAGAATGAAAATGTGGTCATATTTTATTTTTGGCCTTTGATCTGTTGTTCCCACGCATCTGTTTGCTTTTAACTTTGGCACAAGCTCTGTGGGTGATATCATGTCTTTTGCTTGAAATGTCACTGGAGCATATGATCCTTGCTCTCTTACCATCAGACTGCTAACACATACACATACATACACACTAGGGAAACAAGTCTAAGAAACCATCACTGGGCAAATTGTTTATTAGGACTCTGCATATCAGTGGGTAGATGAAAATTAATAGTAGCTAACTTTTTTGAATACTCATTATTTTAAGTATGTCTTTCTTAACAACAGTCCTATGAAGTAAATACTCTAGTAACTGCTGTACTTAGAGGTAATAAGAGCTGGGGTAAAAGGTGGCTAAACTCTGCCGGTCTGACTTGGGTGCTCATAACATCTATTGCTCTCAGTAGAGGGTGGGCCCATACAGAATGAGTCAGGATGTCACAGGAAAGAGACAGATCAGGATTCTGAACCTGTTGGGACGAGAGAACACCTGTAGTAAGTCACAGGTGTAAAAGTGAAGAGCAGTTGTGTCTGTTTTTGGACTGAATTCTGGGTAGTACCTAGGGGAATAATCAAAACCATGCTGGAGGGAAGTGGCAGATATGTACTTTGTATATATTTCACACATATATAACTCATATAGGTCAGTATTCGTTTATATGAATGACAAGGTCTTTCCATACTCCGGGCTCACCTTGACATCGAGATCTCCTGCCACAGCTTCTTGAGTACTGGGATTATAAGCATGTACCACCACATCTGCATGGTGCAGATTTAAACGTTGGTTCTCTCACAGTTGGCAAACACTGGATGATTTCCTAAGTTTCTTGTTAGATTCTCACTGCAGTCTACTCTCTAGCACCCTTCTTCACCTGTCTCTCCTGATCCGCTGTTTGTCTCCCAGCTCTGTCTGCCAGGCCATGTCCACGGATAAAGAGATTAGAAGCAGAAGTACTGTACTCATTCACTTGGTTCCTTCTGTTTGAGCCTGGCACCTTTTCCTTCCTGGACTCCATTGTGTTTGAAGCTCCTCTCTCCCCAGTTTGCTGTGAGCATGGGGCACTGTCATGAGAAATACTGAGACTTGGAGGTCTGCACACTCCTTATGGGGAATCTCCTGATTTTTAAGCTCAGTGTGTTGCTATTTCTTCAGATGGACTTGCTTCTTCTAGTTCCCGAGCCTGGGACTTCCTCCTGGCTTACCAGCTTGCCTTGCCTAGCTGTCCCTCCAGCAGCCTTGGGCTTCCTTGCCTGCACCATTTGCCCCTCTGCTTCCTACTGTTCTTTCCCAACACGTCTTTTGCTTTCAGCAAAGGTAGTTGTGTTCTGTTCCCTTTATTGTTATTTGGGGGCTAATAGTATTTAAGAGGTGCTGGGATTATTACTAAAGCTGGAACATACTGGGCAGCTCTAGCCAAGCCTCCAAATATTCAAGGGAAGGGAGACATTTTCAAAATGGGAGCCCTATTCATTATCTTTGTCCTGAATTTCCCCCCCTTCCTAATACTGAGTAGTTTATTGGTAGTGATTATATTCTTAAAGAAGTTGGTCATTAGTAGCCATTAAAGCTTGTGGGAGCACAGCAGCATCTGGGGGGTTGGTTGGTTGCTGTTTAGGGAACAGGTGAAGCCTTGAGGAATTTTAGCTAAGGGAGCTTGGAATAATTGATTCTCTATTTTCATGTTTTTAGAGTAGCTGCTGTCAGAATTGCTTGTAACATTACAAAAGTTGACATTCCTGTGTAAATGCTTTTATTAGCACTGTTTCTGTTCTTGGAACTTGGTGGAATCATTTCAGGAGTGTCACTGATTAAGATGCATGCTAGTCGATTTTATTTAAATGGCATTGGAGTCATGTGATCTATGAATGGTCTCATTTAAAGGAAGCAGTTCTGAAGTGGAAGAAAGTGTTGAGATGGACACATGAGCATCCTAGGACCCATATTTTATTACTGTGGCATCCTGTATATGAAAATAGTTAAATTTCTGTGTCATAAGCATTTCATAAGCAGCTATATATTATCACACATTGGGAAATGTCAGTGAACAAGAGTTTGAAAATATCTACTTTGGTGTGATTTCAGCGAGGAGGACATGTACCGTGCTGCAGATGAAATAGAAAAGGAGAAAGAATTGCTAATACATGAAAGAGGGATATCAGGTATGTTTGGAATTGTTTTGTTTGTAGACCTTTTTTTTTTTTTTTTTATAGAAAATCCAGTTGGATTGTATATCCGCTTTCATGAAATGCGGCCTGTATTTCCCAGGAAGTCCTCTAATGCATACAGTTTTTTCTCTGTGCATTGCTCACTTTGCTGAAGTCGATTTAGGGCAGACTTCTCCTGGCCTCTGTTGACCCTGCCTTCTCTCAGTTTATTTCTTTATTCTTAGAACAGTTTGGATGTGAACACAGTTTTCATTTTCAATTGCAAGATGTTTTGAGAAGTTTGCTGTACACACATCCTTGTCTGAAGAAAGCCATGTGGCTGTGGTTGACTGCAGCAAAACGGCCATGTGCTTGACAGCGCCCGTCATTTTGTCACTGTACGCAGTCTGTGCTGCTCTCTTGGGCTTGCTCTTCTCACTCCCGCCAGTGCTCCTGGTGTGGACTTGGTGCTCCTCCTGGCTCCCTGGCCTGTGGTGGTCTTCCCAGCAGGGTTACAAGTGAAATGTGTCCTTCCATTGCAGATTGGCCTATGCAGAGGCTGAGTAGAGATCTTAATAAGAGTGTGTTGGAATGTTATTATCTTTCTCACTGCTTGTGTAATTCACATGTTCTACTTGTTTTGAGAACTGGCTTCTATTTCACTTATGGCTAACAAAAGCATTGTAATTAGAATACATAAGGTTTTGATGTTTTCTGAGTCTTCCTCCAGAGCTGGGCAACTCATTCCAACATGTAGTGGAGATGCTTTGTAGTGGTCCTCCCTAGAACTTCATAGGATGCTCATTCTCCTGGCTCTGTTGTTCCAAATCACTCAGGACACAGAATGCTCTTTGAGCATTGTGCTCTTCTGTGTTCACCCATTCTTTGCTAATGCTGTAGAACCTCCTGCTCTTCTCTTCCACTTTCTAGGCTTTGTTGTGAGTCTCTTCTGTCCAGCATTGTTCCCCACACAGACGTCCAAGCGTTTTAGTGAGTCTTGTGACATGCAGCTTTAGTCTGACAGTGCTCCTGATATCTCAGCCCTGCTGCATTCCTGCTCTTCCTAAGTGTCCTGTAGCAGCACTACCTCCTCCACCACAGAACCCAAAACAAGACTGAGAGGCTCTGGTTCTCTTGGTTGGTGAAAAGACATTCTGTCTAACTTAGCTCCATAAAGGCTTCCCAGGCCTTGACCTCCTATCCAGCCTTGTAAATAAAGATCCATTGGACCTTGTAAGTTTACGTTTGTCTTTGGTAGCTTTCATGCAAGCTGAATAGTTGTGGTAGAAGCTGTATGCTCCTAAAACCCAGGTTATTTTCTACCAGACCTGTTGCAGAAGGATTTTGAGATTCCAATCCTAGTCTATCTTCTCAGAGTCCCAGCTTCCTGGAGGAGCCCCAGTTTTGTTTCTTACCGTTTGGGGTGTGATTATTATGTTCATCACTTATGTGATGGATAAGGTCCAGACCTTACTTATTTGAGTGCCTGCTTACCACTTTGGTTTTTTTACTTCCCTTATTTAATTTTTTTTTTTTTTTTTTTTTTTTTTTTTGGTTTTGGTAATAAAAATGGTCTTCTTCCTGGAAGCAGCAGTGGGAGCCTGTGTAATTTACAGTTAGAAGGAGGGTATTGTAATTCAGTGAGCTGATGAGGTCATCCTGTGCCTCCATCCTAGTCTAGTCAGTATGTGGGGATGGCTGGTGTCCTCCCAGAGACAGTAGCCCAGTGGAATTCAGGTAACATTATGCTGGAGCTGTGCAAGTTCTTCATTTCCCCAAGCCTCCCACCTCATACAGACCTCTGATTCAGGGCAGGACTAGCCTTCTGGCTTGACTTCTTGCCTTTGTAAGACCGCTGGGCTAACTCTACCCTGAGATCTGAGGTGGTAGGATTCCCCAGCCTTGCCCAGGGGTCAGGAGTGAGGACAGCAGAGAGGAAGACAGGAAGGGAGCCTTCCTGTCTGGAAGCCCTTCCTCTGCTAGTAGAGTGCTTTCTCCACAGGCTCACACCCCTGTCTGGAAAGAACTTAGAGCCCAGAAAGGGTCCCGACTGCCTATTTGCAGTTCTTCCTGTTTGTGGGGGAGGAGGGTAGAAAGGCAGATATGGGAGTACTTCCTTATTCTGCTCAGCCTTTTAAAAATTATTTCCTGAATTCCAAAGAGGAAAGGTCTTTATTTAAGGGTGGGTTGTGCAACAGTGATACTGTGGTCTCTTTCACTTCTAGGTGAACCCTGATGTATTCCATGCAGAAATATATCTGTGTTGTCTGTGCATGGATTATTTTCCCCTTTTGTAAAAGGTTGGTTTTTCTTTATGAAATGATGAACAATGAGGGTGTTTTGTTTTGGTTTTTTGAATAGGCAGTTTTTATAATATACTTAGAAAACAAATTGGCTGCTCCTCCGTCATTCTGGCTTCCACTGTCCACGGGCTTGTAAGTGCTTGTGGTCTCTGCTCCTCCTGGAGAAGTCCATTCAGGGCAGGAGCTTTGTCCTCACTGTCTTTACGTTCCCAGTGATAAGGCACAGTGCTTGACACATCAGAGCTTCAGGGAATGTGTGTTGAGTTGAATGAAATGGTTATTTCACATTCGGAAGTACTTCTAGGTTCATCTCCTAAAACAGTTGTTAATATCTGTATCCTTTATAAGTTTAAAAAAGAAGCCAAGATGAACCCGAGAATGTGCCTATTTTCCTTTTGAAATAACCAACTGTCATATACATACATGCACATAGTCATAGGTATATATCAAGAAATCAAACCTCATCCATTAAATCAAGAAAATCTTACTTAAGGCCCTAGGTTTATTCATCAGCACACACACACACACACACACACACACACACAGACACACATGAGAAGGATGTTGTGGGGAGAAGAGAATCTAAAGGCATTTTTTTTAAAAAAACCTGGTAACATTTGTTTGATCCTGAGGTGTGCTAATTTTGGGGACATCAGAGGAAGTCTGGATTAGCCAATAGCGAGAGCTCGGTTACTTTGTGACTTACTAACAAACTGTAGTCTTTTAGGTAAATACAAATATCATTTTTGTTCGGTATTATCTCTGCCTAATAGATATGAAAAATCACAGATGGTGGAAGTTTTTTTCTCATGGTTCATCTGCTTGCTTCTGATTATAAAAGTGTTCATAGATACCCATGGGTCAGATGAATGTGATCTAGGAGGCTCCTGCAGCTGTCTGAGCATAGGAAGAAGGCCTGCCACCTGACTCAGGATTTAAATGAGCAGCCTAACTAACTGCTGTGTGGAGAATGATCTGGGAAGTGGTGACAAGGGAGACCCATTGAGAGACCACTCTGGAGGTGGCATAGTGGTGGCCTGAACTAGAGGCAAGGACAGTAGTGGGATTCAGGAAATTTTAAAATAGAGAAAGTAAGGAGTAAAGAGTGGACTCCCCTCTACCCCAGGTAAAGCAGTACCTTTATTTCCATTACTCTTTGGTTCATGACGTGTTTTGTTTACTGTTTCCATTTTGATTCTTCAACAGAACCCAGGCTAAGTGTGGCTCCTGAAATGGATATTATGGACTACTGCAAAAAAGAATGGAGGGGAAATACTCAGAAAGCCACATGTATGAAAAAGGTACAGCCAGCATGCACCTATTTGAGTCTTCAAACCATCTGTCATAAGTTACATATCATATTATGTTTTTAGACATTGGTTAAGACAACTGCTATAAAAAGACAATGCTGTAAATATTGGAGTTCTAATTTTAGAGATGAGGAAACAGACTGCAAAGATAAGGACTTGTTTGAAGTCACAGTATTAATATAGAAGCAACATCAGTTCTTCAGTAACTTAGCTTCTTTGAAGAACACATAGCTGTGTTGTTGAGAATTGAGTCAGCAATTGATGGCTCTCTTTTCTGAAATTTGGGAATGCCCTCCTTAAGCTGGTGTTGTAAAAGCCTCAAGGATAGTCAGGGTGATTCTACACCTCCTGTGTTTGGACACATGCTGTCTAAATCCTAGGGTATAAATTCTCCTGTACTCTGTGGTGATATTGTGTCCCCCAATATATTGTGCACTCTAACAAACTTACCTGGGGTCAGAGAACACAACAGCCACTAGACAGACATAGAGGCCAGAAAATGGTGGCATACACACCTTTAATCCTAGCATTCCAGAGGCAGAGATCTGCCTGGATCTCTATGAGTTCAAGGCCACACTGGAAACAGCCAGGCATGGTGACACATGCCTTTAATCCCAGGAAGTAATGGCAGGAAGCAGAAAGGTATGTAAGGTGTGAGGACCAGGAACTAGAGCCTTGTTAAGCTTTTAGGCTTTTGAGCAGCAGTTCAGCTGAGATCCATTTGGATGAGGACACAGAGGCTTCCAGTTTGAGGAAACGAGATCAGCTGAGGAATTGGCAAGGTGAGGTGGCTGTGGCTTGTTCTGTTTCTCTGATCATTCAGCGTTCACTGTAATACCTGGCTCCGGGTTTGTTTTTATTAATAAGACCGTTTAAGATTCGTGTTACAGTGCTCTATGCAGACAGATCTTGAACCACTTCCTTATTTCAGGTGTGCCAGGAGCACTTAGTTCAGTTCACTTAGTTCAGTTGCATACACTGGCAACACTACCATAGTCTCCAAGACCGAGGGATGGTAGTGGAGCTGCAGCACCCCGTGGGCTCTCCTTACAGAGTGATTCCCCATCCAATATTCCTAATCAGAGGGTAAATGTGTGAAAGTGCTACTGTTGGACCACACTTGAGCTACAGAACTGGCAGGGTCAGACTTCCACCTAGCACTTAAGGTTCTAAGTACTTTTTTTCTTGGATTATTTACATTTTGAATTTGAATATATTTCTTGTGTTCTAGAAATACTGACCAATGTTTTGGTTTTTATTATTTATTGTTTATGTATATGGTCTGTTTTGCTACCATGTATGTCTACACTACATGTGTGCAATGTCTGCAGAGGCCAGAGAGTACATTGGATCTCCTGGGACTGGAGTTATTGATGATTGTGGGCTGCCATGTGGGTGCTTAGAATTGAACCCAGGTCCTCTGGAAGAGCAGCCAGTGCTCTTAACCACTGAGCTATTTCTCCACCCCATATTTGATAGAATCATATTTGGTAGAAAAATAGCCTATAATTTTTTTGCTTAGGGTTTTAAATTTTTCAAAATTTAATTAGTTTCCCTCATAGCTTGTGTGTTTTTTTTGTTTGTTTGTTTGTTTTTTTTTGTTTTTGTTTTTTTCTTTAAGAAAATATTACTCATCTTATAGGGTTCACCTTAGGTCCCCAAATGCCTTTTGCCCCTTGGAAATCTGGGAGAAAATGACAGCCTCAGCCCTAATTCTTGTAAATTTGTATCCTAGGCCCTTATATGTGAACTCGGTCACAAAATACCCTGGATCTTAGTGTCTGCTAAGGGTGAAAGACTTACCTTTCAGAGGCCTTCTGCTGACCGTGCTGTCAGCTACTCAGGGTTTCCAGCTTTCCACCCAGAAAGCTGACCATGTGTCTTGTTTTCTCACCTGCCCTAGAAATGCCTCACTGACTAGTAATTTTATTCTGTTGCCTCAGCCTCTTCCAAAGCTGTTTTATCAGTTGGCACATTAAAGTCCAATACTGAAGATACTCAGGTTACCCATGTCTGCCATGTTTTAGAACTTATGGGAAAATCATTCCTCTCTGGGATTGGTTTCAGGGAAAGACGGGACCAGTCAGTAATGAGATCAAAGCACCATTTAGAGGCGCAGCTCTGAGAGCCATGGTGGAAGCTGGCCATTGTCACTGCCTGTTAACTTCTTTCTTGATTTTATGTTAGCCCTTCCTTGCCTAATTACCCGTGTTTAGTTTTGGATATTCTTTTGGAAGTGTTTATAAATCTAAATTAACTTTTTAAAGAGTTGGATTCCTCTCTGAAATAATAGACTCCATGTCTAGTTATGGACTGTCAGAGTCTGAGGGCTCTGAGACTTTGCGATCACCCGATGACGCAGCTGTGGTGTGTTGGGTTGTGTCATTATTGCAGTGACGCTGTCACAGCCCTTGTTAGCTGACTCCGTCACTCTTCTGTGGAGAACAATGTGCCATGTTATGCCAGCAGCCACTTTATACATCTCATGGTTGCTGTATCTCTTGACTGTGTTGTTGTCTCACACTTGATTGAGTCTTTTTTTTCACTGTGGCTTGTTAGTACAATTCCCCAGCTAATGCCCAGTAAGAGCTTATCAAACCCAAGTGTATAGTAGGACACACCAGCTAGGTTTGTGCAAGTGCACTGTGATGCGTCCACAGTGATGACATTGCCTAGTGACTTATTCTCAGAATGTATTATCATCGCTAAGTGACATATGCCTGTGTGTACACACACACACTGGAAACTCGAGAGTTTGTATATTTTTAAATCTGAAGATAGAGATACTGCATGTCTCCCTCCTTTTCCTGTTCTCTTTATTAAAGCATTTGGGATTAATTAACCACAGAGTAAACCTTTCTGAATGTCACCAGTGAGTGGCAAGTGCTCCCTCAGTTGCTTAAGAAAGGGCTTTGAGGGTGACTAGTGCTGGATAATTATTTTGTATGTCAGATCTGTTGCATTTGTTATAGATCAGTGGTTCTCAATCTGGGGGTCGCATATCAGATATTTACATTATGATTCATAAAAGTAGCAAAATTTACAGTTAGGAAGTACCAACAAAATAATTTTATTGTTGTGTAGGTCACCACAACATGAGGAACTGTACTAAAGGGTTGCAGCATTAGGAAGATTGAGAACCACTGTTATAGATGCTGATATTTCATACAGCATCATTATTTTAAAATAAATGGAATTATAGTCGAGAAAGACTGAGCTATTCTTGTTTCCCACTTCCCAATGATTTAGGGCAATTTTTTTCTGTAGGGATGGAACTTGTCTTGCTCTCTCAAGCCAGTAACTACCATCTGAACTCTTTGATGTTTTCTCCCAAGGGCTATGAGGAAGTTTCTCAGAAATTCACATCTATAAGGCGAGTACGTGGTGATAATTACTGTGCGCTGAGGGCCACACTGTTCCAGGCCATGAGCCAGCTGGCGGAGCTGCCCCTCTGGCTGCAGGACCCGGAGCTCACGCTGGTATGTTGCTGCATGGATCTGAGTCTCCATGTTTCAGGAAGTTCTTGTAAGCAGATACCTCTTTTCTTCTCATGCTGCCTGACGGTGTTATATGCAGCATGATTTCAGTGTATGGATTTGTTCAATTTTGCATGTCTAAGATGACTTTATATATTAAAAAGATGACTAGAAATAACCAGTGTTTTCCAGAAGAGAAAAATGATAAAACTTAATACAAACAGTTAAGCTGAATTAGAGACTAGATGCTTAGAATTCATAAAAAACACATAGAAACAGCTTGACTTTATTTTAGTATTTCTGTGAAGTAGGTTGTAGAATTTATTATTGGTGTCCAGCCAGGGTTTTAGGTGCAGTTCAAAAATGAATACTCTTTCCATGGTGAAATGTTAGTGTTAACATAGAGAGACGTTTCCTGGGCCTGGCTGTCTTTAGTGCTTTGAATCTGCCATATGGTAGAGTCCTCGGGATCTGTGCCTCCAGGTCCCAGTACAAAGAAGGCCACATGCTGGCATTTGTGTAGTGGATCATAAAAGGAAGTTCTGTAAACCCTGGCACTAGTTAACATGGCTTTGCTGTTCCTTGTTTACATGTGAGCTGAGGGCTTTCTGGAGTGTGGGCTGGACAGAGTTTTAACTCTATAGCCCAACCCAGGCTGGCTTCAAACTTGTGGTCATCCTTCTGCTTCAGTCTTCTGTGTGCTGGTGTTACAGGTGTGAGCCAGCATGCCTGATAAAAACATGGCCAAGATGTTACTTCTGTGTGGTCTAACACTTATCAGTAAGGGTTTCCTAGGAGGAACAGTTAAAGTGCCAGTTGCACTAATCTGTACTAAGTATAGTGAATGAGTGAGTGTGTGCTAACGTGTCCTTGTTACACGTGGCCTTCAAAAGAGAGTACTTTGAAAATTATTAAATAATCATACTGATCCTTTTGAGCCTTACCTTTGAGGGGCTTTTTAGATTTCTGGGCTTATTTGATATTGAACTTAAATGTTTATACTTTCTAAGAGCTTTTGGTGCACATAATGTCCTAAATGCCACATTTGAAACAGGCCAGGTAAGCAAGGTGGGTTGGTACATGACTGTAATCCCAGCACTTTTGATGCTGAGGCAAAAGGATTGTGACTTTCAGGCCAGCCTGGTCTATATAGTGTGGCCTTTTCTCAAGAACTGCCTTCCCCACCTCCAAAAGGGTGAGTGGATAGGCTGCATTTGATATTGATCAATATTAAAATGTGTTCCTTGTAGGAATGATGTGGCTGTCATGTGGTTTTCCTGGCTTAATTGGAGTAATGTACAAAGAGCTGTTCAATTCCCAGTGGCTCTGTGTGGTTTCCTCTTCTCCATAGCATCACAAGTTTGCCTTGCTGAGGGCATGGCCACTGGGAAGTCAGTATTCACGTTGACTGATTTGGGTCTGCTCAATCTCTGATGAAGAAGTGACGTTTTTGTTCTCCTGCCCTCAGAAACTTAATGTGTTTGGACCTTTCTTGACAGTTTGTTTTGTTGTTCCCAAGACTTGAGTGAAACACTGGCCTCGAGCTCTGTTGAGGGTGCTAGGAGAGGAGGGGTAGATCAACAGATGTTGCTTGTACTGGGGACTCCCTGAGTGAGCAGGTGTGCAGTTGTCTGCTTCCGTTTGCAGGCTGTGTAACCCTCCGCCTGATGCCAGGACATCAGAAGAAGACAGCCAGGCTCAGCAGTCCTCTCTTGGAAGTGACTCAGTGGAAGGGACCTTCCGTTCTGCTGCTGCTCAGCTTCTCTGACCTTGTTGCTTTCCTGCTTAGCAGCTGAGCTTTGTCTCCCGTGCCCCTCTTGACATACAGCTGTCCCCTTTTCTCTTAGCCCTAGACTCCCTGTTTGTTGTTCCCATTTCTGTCCAGAACCCGACCTGCTTGACGGCAGGCAGACTCTCTGACCCCAGCCCCAACCTGGAGATGGCTGGCCAAAGCTTTTTAGTTTTTAACTGTACTGTATTTTTAAAGATCTCTGAATGGGTGAGAACTGTGACAACATTTACTAGAGAATGACACTAAAGCTCTTTGTGATTTCATTTTGGGAT
>CABHPP010108589.1:0-12408 GCA_902168425.1 Peromyscus attwateri
AGTTATGAACAAAAATCCTTCCTACTTGAGTTTGAATAAAAACTACATACAGTCAGGTAGTGGTACATGCTGTAGAGAAAGTAAAGAATTAAAAGAGGAAGAAATACAGGGAGGGGGAGGGTTGAGTCCTTACGTTTAATGATTTAGATATTCCCTCTGATGTTAGATTCTTACCTACTGGAGTTGCATTTTAAAGGAAGAAAAGTACCAAAAAACCCCAAATCTTGACAGTTGCTTTCAAGGCACTGGCTGAACTAGCTCCTCTGTATCCTTGTATGTTCCTTCTCTCCTCCCTCTACACTGGCCTCTATTTCTGTAGCTCTAGGGAGGGCTTTGATCTAGTTATTTCCTCTGCTTGAAGACGGGAGAGTGGGCTAATTAATTCTCATTTTTAGTCTTTGCACTTCCTAAAAAGCCCTTTCTTGTTGTTTTTGTTTGCTTGTTCTTTTTTTTGTTTGTTTGTTGTTTTTGTAGGGTTTTTCTTTCTTTCTTATTTTTTATTCTTTGCTCTTTTTCTCTTTGGGGGACCCCCCCCCCACCCAGTTCCCAAATAAATACACAAAGGCTTATTCTTTCTTATGAATGCCCAGCCTTGTCTTGGATTATTTCTAGCCAGCTTTTCTTAAATTATCCTGTCTACCTTTTGCCTCTGGGCTTTTATCTTTCCCTATTTCTGCATTTCTTTCTTTACTTCTTACTCCGTAGTTTGCTGTGTAGCTGGGTGGCTGGCCCCTGGAGACCTTCTCTCCTTCTCCTTTTGCTCCTTGATCTTCTCCTCCCAGATTTCTCCTCCTGTTTATTCTCTCTGCCTGACAGCCCTGTCTAGCCTTTCTCCTGCCTTGCTATTGGCCATTCAGCTTGTTATTAGACCAATCGGGTGTTTTAGACAGGCACAGTAACAGAGCTTCACAGAGTTAAACAAATGCAGCATAAAAGAATGCAACACATCTTTGCATCATTAAATAAATGTTCCACAGCATAAACAAATGTAACACATCTTAAAATGACTTTCTGAATTCTGTTTAGCACTGCAAACTCTCTCCAGCTGTAGCTTGGTATGCTTGCCCTGTTTTGCTCTCCTTTTTTTAAAAAAAAAAAAATATATATATATATATATATATATATATATATATATATATATATATATTCTTTCAAAAGTCCATAATGTGTAATATACTTTGATCATATTCCTCCCATTATCCATTATCCTCTTATCCACTTCTTTCTGCCATTAAACCCATTCTTTTCCTAACATTCCCCCCTCCTATTTTGTTAGCTTTTTTCCCCCAGATCCTTTTATTTTTAATTGTATGCATACCCACACATGCAAGCACTCATGTCAGGGCTGGAGAACAACTTTGTAGAATGTTTCTCTTTCCACCTTTTTGATGGGTTCTGGGAATTGTCAGGGTTGCACAGTATTATGACTCCTTTACCCACTGAGCCACCTCACTGGCCCCCACTCCCTTTTAATTACAGTTACTTGCATTAGCATATATGGGGCTTAGTTATTGTGAGCTTTGAGAAACTTAGCAGTGGCTGCCCCACTGAGGAATATGACTCCCTTTTTTCTCCAGTAACCATAGCTACCTCAGGAGTCCTTCCTCATTAACTGTGGAACATTGATGGGCCGGTTTCGTGCAGCCACTGTTACTGGGCTTTCATGGGTACAGCAGCCGTGTCCAGGAGATAACATCGCACAGCGTTCTTTCCCATCCGCTTGTATTCTTTCCACCCCTCTTCTGCATTGTTCCCTGAGCTTTGAAAGAGGGCTATGCAGGGTCCCAGTAGGGCTGCCTGCTCAATCCTTCTCAGCACATGGAGTTTCCCTGCTGTTGCTCACTGCAGATAGAAGCTCCTCTGACCAAAATGAAAGCAGAACTGTCTGTGAGTGGAAACAAATACTTAGGAGCTGGTTTAACACTTTGTCCAGGTATCGAAGCAACAGTAGTAGGTCCTGTTTCACACAGAAGCAGATGCATCCAGGGCCTACAACCTCCCTAGCCTTGAACTTTGAACCAGGTTTAAAGCTCAAAGCAGAATTCTTCCTGTGTAGTGGGGCCTGAAATCCATCAGAATACAGTTGGCTGTCCCCATAACAGTCATACCACTCTTGTACCATTGGGCACTGGGCACATCTTGCCTGGCAAGTGGGTATTATAGCTCAGTTTTCATAGCTAAACCCCAGTAGTCTGCATACCACCTTCCTGCACTGTACTGTCTAGCCAGCAGAGTGGATCCTTCCAGCTCAGTTCTGGCTTCATTTCTCTCCATCCTTCAGCCAAAGAAGGTGGTGTCTTCAGCAGTAGGATCATATCTAGCTCACATGGACAACCAAGAGAAATGGCATTGTTTTAGAGGCCTGTGAAGACTCACTGAGCAACAACTCATAAGAAAATTTAAAGAAAAGCTAGGATTTTTGTTTAATAAACTATAACATGGGCTAAGGAGTTGTCTCAAAGGTCACATGCGTCTAGAAATTCTTCCATTTCTTTTGCATTTCCCAACATAGTAGAATGTAAGTTTTTAAGGTATGTCATTATGATTTTATGAACTTCCTATCTGTTGTAATGTTTCCCTTTCGTCCCTAATTTTATTAATTTGGGCCTTTTCTCCCTTTCTTTTAGTTAGTTTAACTAAAAGTATGCCAACTGTGTTTATCTTTTCAGAAAACCAACTTGCTTCATGTGCATGTGTGTCTGTGTGTGCAAATGAAGGTGTGTGGTGTGTGGTCTGGTGTGTGGGGGTGCATATATGAGTGTGTGTAAAGATCAGAGCTTCATGTCAGTGTTGGGGGCAGAGTCTCTCACTTAACCTAGAGCTTGCTGTCTTGGATAAGCTGGCTGGCCAGCGGTCCCGTAAACCCAGTCCCCACTTCCCCAGTACTCAGACTACGAATGGTGCCACTTTCAGCTTTTTTGTTTGGCTTCTAGGGACCAAACTCAGATCTTCATGCTTGCCCAGCAAACATTGTCTTCCTCAGCCTCTCTTTTTTCTCCTTGTCATAACACTGTTATGTCATAGCTACAACCCATTTTGCCTGTATTGTTATTTCTGTCATTATCCCCTCCCCTCACACTAGAATGTTAAGTTTCCCAGGGTATAAGTCTTTATTTGATCTCTTGACTGCTGTGTCTCAAGCAGGTAGACCAGTACCTGGCACAAAATAGCCGTCTGTAAGAACCTGTTTGAATAGGTAGATCTCTATATGTGATGATTTTCTTTAACATGACCGTCAACTTTTGATTATCAGTTGAAGTTAATCACTTGTACATTATAATTATCTTAATTAGCTTTACTATAAAAATGGTTATATTAGGTCAGCATTAATTTTGTGTTGCAGTTGCTTTTGTTAGGACTCATGAGTAGTATTGAGAGAACTTGAGGGCTGTATTTAGAGTTCTTGTAATGTGTGCCACCTAGATGTCAGTGAAATGCATGATCATGAATTAGTGTAATTTAAGATTTGCTGCAAAAAAGAACGTGTTTTGAAAGTTGGTCAGTGTGTGATCCCTGCAGCATGAGATGCTTTATGAATGATATGTCTTATGTTCTACATTTTTAATTTAGCAGGTATTTATTTATTACTTAAGTGGCTGGACACTCTAGATCAATAAATGAGAGCATGCCTAAGAGCATGAGCTTGGCTTTATAAAGACATGTTCACATGCTTGAATGGTTATTTATTAATACTTGTTTTGTGTCCTTGAATAACTTTGAAACATAGATTCTCTTCCATGTTTGTTCCCATAGCTATAGAGTGTTAAAGTAATAGTAAACCCTAAAAATGTAATAGTACAGGAATAGTATTCCATAATTACTAGTTCTATTACTATTTTGTTATTATACAAATAGTCCTGATGTGGAATACAGTCTACTTAGAGAAACTGGCACATTGATTATTAATTAAAATGTAACTAAAATCATTATAATGGAGATGTTGACATTGCACCATGGACTTTCCTAACTCAAACCTCGATTTGGGGTTGGATTTCATTTGAAGATTTGAGGGAGGATTATTATATGCAAAAGCAAACATCTTGTGCATACACATTTAGCTTGAAAAATAAAAAGTACACTTGATGATCTCTGGAAAGTCAGATGATATGGATATGAGTGGTAGAAAGGATGAAGAGTTAGGTATGGGACAAAGTATCCTTTTCACATGGAAAGAGCTATGTGGGGGATTAAATAGTAACATTAGTAACATAGTTCAGAGTCTGGTGTGAAGTAGGTGTTCAACTTTCATTTTAGGAGAATTCTGACAACCAAATAATAAAAGAAAGGATAGATTGGGGGCAGCTTGTATTTTAAGATTTTAATGAGGCTTACTTTTTTTTCTTTAAAAGAATGCTAGGGGATCCCTGATGTCTCAAAATTTAAGAAATGTAGGAAGAAAGTTAGTTTTTCAAATCACTGCATTACTCTTTGGGATTTTTTTCTTTTTTATCATTACAGCAAGGATCGTATTAGGTAAATATTTTCAATTTGGAGCCTTTAGTAAGAAAAATTTAATAGAGAATAGGCAGATTATTATTATATTTTAAAGTATAAAATACAAGTACAAGTCCATAGTCTCTGAATAGTACTAATTAGCAAAGTCTTTCATTTTACCCAATTACCAAAGTATTTATCCTTGCTTATCTTTCTTAGAATGCACAAACTTGTGAAGCCTTCCACTGAAAAGAAATATGTGGATCTTACTGTGTCGTTTGCTCCAGACACTGATGGAGATGAAGATTTGCCGGGACCTCCAGTACGATACTACTTCAGTCAAGACACTGATGAATAGTTGCCAGAGAGTTACTCCAGGACTACTTTATTTTGGAAAGTGTACTTAATTCAGAAGCTAAAATTAATCAGCTCATAATACTGTGGATTTCTTTTTGCCTTAATTTAAGGGAAACATCAACTACACTGAACAATTAGAAAACATTTTGGAGCATAGTACACATCTGTTGCTTCATACAGCTATGATCACAGCAACTTTGAACTGGAATACCATTTTCTAATGCTTACAAGTTTGTATATTAAGCCCTGTGGATGAAAAGAAGGAACAAAGAAAGAATTTATTTATGACCAGAAGAAATAAAGATGAAGAAATAGAAAATAGTGAATCGTGGCTATTCAAAAAGCTAAATCCTGTTTTAAGGTTTTCTTTTTTATTTGGTATTTGAGACCTGTGTTTCAGTATAAATAGTGTGATACTGTACCTCTGACATAATTAAGCTTTAAAATTTTCATAGCACTGAGAGACGGAGGGATGGTGTGGTAGATGAAGAGTAGAGATTTAAAATTGGGTAGCTACAGTGAGTGTCCTGTTAGCTCTGTTAACAGAGTTTGTTATATTACTTCCTCCCCTAAATCAAGAGTTTTGCGATATGATCAGTGTTGTAAACCATGAGGTGATGATGACATGTTAACTTGGACTAAATGTTAACAGTATTATATGCACTCTGACGACTCTCAGAAAATCCATGAATGTGAGCAAGTAAATGTGGCTAATCATTTGATTGTTAATATGCCTTTATTTTATTTATCTGGAACTCTAAACTAGTCACAGTATATAAGACTGAAATGTTTTATAAAAGGAATATCCTTAGAAATAGATGAAAATTTAAAATTAATACTTGTAGAATTGTCTTTTTTTTCCCTTCCAACAATGTAATAGAGAAAAAAAAACAGTATTTTTTTTTTTTAAAGGAAGCTTGTCATTTTACTCTTCATTCCCAAAATGGGAATTGACAGAGATAGAAAAATTATATTTTTTTAAGTTTTTCTTCATTGAGAGAAATACTCTGTTTCCTGATATGAACAGTTGCAATTAATGATATAATTAGGTCCATTAAAAGATATAAATAGTATTGGCTGTAAAATGAGTGAAAACAGCACGTGACTCTTTTACAGGATTATCATGCACTCTAAACAGCGAGTGCTTACAGCCTCTGAAAGTCGCCTGCCTGGGGCTCATACACTTGTCCAGACCATTAGTAACTACTTTGATGAATTAAAATTTAGATTACATCAGTATTACTCCAACGGTATCTCTTTATTCTCTGTACTTACTTTCCATTAACAAATAATTTAAATCCATGTTGACACAGCTTTTGGTTTCCTCCTCTTATGAAGTATCCAGGTGGGAAATGGGTGAGTTTCTGTAATAAAATATTCTGTTCATTGAGAGATGGAGAAAAGTGGCAGGATCCATTTTAAAGAAATGGCTACATTTGAAATAAACTATTGTTTTTGTCATATCCTGCCCTCTTCCATTTTGCCTATTCCTAGTATAATGTTCAAAATTAATGTTACATAAATTGAATACAGGAACATCAAAGGCTCTGTGGCTTAGAACTTAATGAGGGTAGAAATAATAAAAGGAGTTTTGTAAAAACAAAAAAACACAAAAAACCGCCTTTTCCCAGTTTTTACTTTATCTTCTGTTCTTTGGTAGTAATGTGTTTTCTAGGTAACCATTCAGCAATCCTCAAACATGAACCAATAGCTTGGGTCTGTTTACCTAAGTCTCTGCATCTCTTTGGAAGTAAATGAGAACCGTGCTTTGTAGAGTGCATCAGTAAATAAAATCAACTGGGATTAGGCTTGTTTTACAATTAAACCTACAACCATTTTGCCATTTGTTTTTTCATTTTGTTTTTCTGTAGGTGATGATTATTACTATCCTCCTAAATATCACTAAGCTAGAAGGCCACAATGAAGTTAATGACAACTTTTTCCATTGTTTTATTTTGTACATTAAGATTATTGTTACTGAAATATAGCTATTGAATACTGAGTGCAAAAAAAAAAAGAGAGAAAGAAAACCAATTTGGTGTTACTCCATTCGGTGGTACATATATACATATATCCATCCATCCTAAAAATCAGTCTAAGAAATTTTATAATATTGTCATAAACTATGTTCTGTGGTTCATTGCAGAGAATTTAATTATACCTCTTACTCTGTGGTTAGTACCATATCCGTGTTTCCTCATTTCTATGCTTTGCAAGCCGACTAGTTTTGGCATGTAGTCAAAGGGACAGAGAGCTTAATAAGCTCTGAGCCCTAACTTTAATCCCCAAGAGCAAAAAGAAATGAGAAAAACAGGCAGAAATAGTCACTCCATGAGAAAGCTAGTTTGGGGTTTCAAAAGTCAATTCCTTATAGAATCTGAAGCAGTTATATTATGTGTCTTAAGTTCCTTACATATTGTTCCAAAAGTAGAACTTGATTAAAAAAATATCATTGTTATAGTTTATCTTTCATGGCACATTGTTAGGACAGTGTCAGAGTGTAAAAATAGAGCCATAGCTGGGGCTGTATGTAACTCTACAGTAGAGTACTTGCTAGCAAACACAAGACTCTGGATTTGAGTCCCAACTCAAAAACAGAAATCAGAAAGGTTGGATCTAGGAGTCAGATGAAGAATCAGCAGACAATTTGTGTTTGCTTTTCTCTTGCTGTATCTGGAAAGCTTGTCTTGTCTGTTTTGTGGGTGTGGATTATGTATGTCTATGCACCACATGTGTGCAGTGCTCTTGAAGCCAGAAGAGGGCATTGGATCCCCTGAGACGAGTTACAGACAGTTGTAACGGGCCAGGTTCTCTAGAAGGGCAGCCAGTTATTTTAACCACTGAGCCATCGCTCCAGCCCCAGAAGCTTCCTGTTTTAATTGAGACATGCATGCTGAAAGTATATAAAATGTGAATATACAGTTTAAGGAATAGTTTTAAAATGTTTGCTTATCTAACCAGTATTGAAGTTAATACATCATTGATATCAGAAACCTTCCTAATCCCTCCCCAGTCACAGATATCTTAAACCCCTGGCAATTACTTTTGTCTTTTTTTTTTTTTTTTGTACTAACTGTTACCTCATTCTTGTGGTGTTACCCCCTCTGTGTGTAAATCTAAACAACAGTTTAGTTCTGCCTGCTTTGGAACTGTATGTAAAGAATCATTCTGCATTCATTTATGTCTTTCATTCACTGTGATTCATCCATGTTGTAGCCATATTTTATTTACCGTTGCTGTAATAGTTTACCTTTGCATTAATATACCACTTTATGTTGTACTGACTGTGAATGATAAAGGTGTATTTAGTTCGGGGTAATTACAGTTCTGTAATAAATATTACATTGTTTCTCCTCAGTTGCAAATGGTGGAAAATGTCTAGGATCAGAATTGCCTGGTTGTAGATATTTTTTAATATTTTAGTTTTGAAATTAAAATATTAAAATATAATTACATCATTTCCCCTTTCCATTTCCTCCTTCCAACCCTTCCCATGCACCATCCCCTTGCTCTGACGTCCATTTTCTCCACATGGAGATCAGTTTAGATGGTTTTTGTTTTGTATTTTGACAGCGTGGTGGATATGTAGTTGTATTTCATTGACTGTTTCCTCTATTCTCTTATTACCAGGGGTGGGGAGGGAGTAGGCACCTTTTTCACATAGCCATTTCCACTTTCTTTTTTGAAAAGTGTGTTGTCAGATCTGTTACATATCTTCCTTTTGTGTTGGCAGTGCTTTTCCTCACTTGGTACACGAAAGATCTTTATAAATCATGTTCTTTATTGTCTATATAGTTTTAATATCTTCTGTTCTGTAGCTAAAGGTGAGATACCTAGTAGGACCAATCTTTTGTTTCCTAATTAACCCTCATTGCCAGCCTGAGGGATCTTCTGAGATCCTCCTGTTGTCTTCTAAGCACTTTAGTCTTGCCTTTCAGGCTTAAGTTGTAATTCATAAGGAGTTAATTTTGAACATGATGGCTAATACTATACCAGTAGTACGTAGGTAAAGTGTTTTCCTTTTTTCCCTGGTTCTGCCAAGGTAGCATTAGAAAATGTGTGTGTCTCCTAATGAACCTTTTGTTCCTTTCCTTTTCTGCCCTAATGATAATTACTGTCTCCATCACTGTAGCTGATAATATTTTTATGTTTGACAAAATTCATCCTTCAAACTTAGTTGTTTTTTTTTTTTCTGTTAATATGTCTTGGCTATTCTTAGCCCTTCTATTTTCCATTCTCAGATTTCTTTGTAAACTTGCAAACTGGTCACTCTGGCAGTTTTCACTTTTCTTGCCAAAAGAATCTTAATTTCTCATTTATGTGTGGTGTATGTTTCTACACATGGTGCACATCCTTCTGTGTTTGTGTGTACCATGGGTAAATGATATGCATACTATGTGTATGCAGGTGCCTGTAGAGGCCAGAAGGCATCAGATCTCCTAGATCTGGAGTTACAGGCATTTGTGAGTTGCCCAAGAATGGATGCTGTGGACCAGACCCTGATCCTCTCAAGAGCAGCGAGTACCCTTACCCACTGAACCATCTCTCTAACCAAAACAGTATAGTCTGCCTTATTTCAGAATCTAATGCCTTCCTCTGAGTCTGTTATCTGATGCATTTCTTCTGTTCTTTTCTGTATCCAGTATCCTTTTAATACTTGCCAGTATTTTACTTGAAATCATGCAGAAATTATTTAATAGAATAAATATTTTCATTCTTCAAAGACTTGTTTTTGCTTCTGCCTGGGGACTAGTAACCTAAAATCACTTTGATGGAATTTCAGGCACTCAGATTTTCTAGCCCTTCTAATGTGATTCAAAGTAGAACTTCAGACTACTATTCTCCTATTCTCTTATTGTCTGCCCTTACCCTTAAAGTTCATCTCTTCAAATTTCCAAATGTGATTTGAAGTTACCAGGGTCCTCACCTCCTGACTGGCCCTAAAAATTAGGTCATTTTTTTCTTAACCAAGGTCCAGCTAAACTAAAACTCAGAATATAAAGATTATTATAAGAACCAAATGTTTGGAAAATACTGATGATTTAAAAACTCATATAAAAAAAAGTCCTAATGAGCCAGGATCATTGCAACCTAACCCACATTTGTCTCACAACTTTTTGGTGTTATTTCAGTGGGTCCCTAAAGAGCAGGCATGTTGGGAACATAGTCTTGCTATTGTTATTTTTAGGTGAGACTTTGAAAGGTTAGAGATCAGCCATAGCACCAGTGGTTTCAAAGGTGGAAGTGAACTTGATCTAAAATGATTTTTCCGGCCAGGTTGAGACCCAGGAAGGGGTCCTACACAGTTTTCAGTGCTGTACATTTGGGCTTCCAATATCCAGACCCATGAGCAAAATAAATTTTCACTCCTTTAACATTAAAAAAATGAATGAAAATTTAAAAGATTTCTTTTTAATCTGTAAATTCATTAGAGACTCACTTTGTGGCCCAGGATATGATAGTTTTTTATCAATTTGGAACTGATACATTCTGTAGTCATTAGGGGCTATGTGCTGTACATGTCAATGATATCGAATCTTTTAATATTATTAAATTTTCTATATCATGTGTTTTTAATAAACTATAATGTGAATTACCAAAAGAGTTATATTAGAAGTCACCTATTTACTTGCTTTTTTTTCTCCCAGGGTGTGTTTCTGTTTTATATATCTTGAGGCAATATTAATAAATTCATGTGTGGTGGTTTAAGTAAGAATGGCACCCACAGGCTCATGTATTTGAATGCTTACTTACCAGGGAGTGGAACTATTTGAAAGGATTAGAAGGATTGGCCTTCTTGGAGGAAATGTGGCACTAGGGATGGGTGTTGAAGTTTCCCTCTGTGTGTGTGTGTGTGTGTGTGTGTGTATACCTTCAGATCAGGATGTAGCTCTTAACTACTTATCTAGTGCCGTGCCTGCCCCCATCCTCCTCACCTGATAACAGACTAAACTTCTGAAACTAAGCAAGCCCCCAATAAAATGCTTCCTTTCATAAAAGTTGCTTTGATCATGGTGTCTCTTCACAGCAATAGAACAGTGACTGAGGCTGTAAATCTAGCTTGTTATATTTTCCTGCTGAATTGTATTTTATCAATGTGAATTATCTCTTTGTGCCTTAAAGTCTTTTATCTTTAGCCATCTCCAGTTTCTTTTTGGTCAGTAATCTCATGGAATAATTTCTCCCGTCCACCTACTTTGAACCTTTATGTGTTCTAAATTTTAGATGTTTGCCTAGTATATACTACAGTTGCTAGGATTTGGTGGTCAGGAGGCATTGACTGATCTTGCCCTGACAATTGCTCTTCCAGCAGCTGTGATTGTTTGGCCGGCTGTAGTTTTTCTCTGCCCTCCCACAAAGCATCTCTCCCCAGCTTCTATAATGCTCGCACCTTCCTTCTTACAGTAGTGTTTTGTGTGGACATTTCCATTTCTCCCAAAATGTGTTTACTGATTTTTATGTTAAATTCTTTATTAAAATAAATCATGGTTTCTGTCTTCTTAAAGGTATGCCTTGTTTTGTCTTGACTAGTGTTTTTTACTATATTAAATTCGGTATATTTGCACAAAATAAAACTAACCTTAATCATTACCTTTTGGCAGATTATATATTCCCCAAACAGCAGTATTTCCAGAAGCAAATACTCATGTAGAAGATTGCCTCTCCCAGCCCTGTTTAAGACTACCATGGTTGGGGCAAAGCACCCTTCCTGGGTTACTCTCATTCTGTTGCATATTGTTTCCCTTGTGAAACACACTCTCAGAATCCAGTTTGTAAAAAAAAAACAACAAAAACCAGAGTAGCCCACATGAACAATGAGGCTATCAACAGCCTCAGGTATCTGACATGTGAGTAAACAAGCTTTTAAAATGATTCTAGGCCTAGAGTTCATAGACCCGGGACTAGTCATTCTTTCCTTTATCTGCCAAATGCATGAACATACAGTGGTGAGTTTTAGAGTTCTTTATCATACAGGGATCAACTTTGTTTCTCCAACTTACATTTTATCACACATTTCTTTTACATATTTTAATTCTCTTTAGTGTCTGAATTCTATAATAGTCAATGCTTGTGTTTTTATATACCTATATAACATTCTTTGATCTTTTTCATATCAGCACATTAAAAGCATTTGTTCTGGGCTGGAGAAATGGCTCAGCAGTTAAGAGCGTGGGCTACTCTTCCAGAGAACCCAAGTTCAATTCCCAGCACCTATATGTCAGCTCACAACTGTCTATGACTCCAGTTCTAGGGGACCTGGCACCCTCACACAGACATACATGCAGACAAAACACCAATGCACATTAAAATAAATAAAATCTTTTTTTAAAGTATAGTTTTTCAATTTTAAGCACTGTATTTTCTTAGAGGAATAATTGATTTAACAGTTTCAGAAGTTAAGTTAAAGCTCATCAGTCTCTTAGCCTCATTTGGTGCATGAGCTAGCAATACTATGTGTTCATTATCAGTTCTATAAATATTAGTCACTTTATGTCCCAGATCTAAGGATTCCCATTAACACTAACTCTTCATTTAAAAGATAGCTTTGCTTGATTTTGCATATATTCCTACACAGAAATTTAAGACAATCTCAAACTTTATTGTGTGTAGTAATTA
>CABHPP010108590.1:854-14504 GCA_902168425.1 Peromyscus attwateri
ATCTCCTGGGGCTGGAGGTACAGGTGGTTGTGAGCTGCCCCATGGGTGCTGGGAACTAAACTCAGGTCCTCTTCAAGCTATCCCTCAAGCCCTGCTACCTTTTATTTATGTTTTTATTTGCAGGCTCATCCTTTGTTCCTGGAAATTTCCACATTTCCTCCACTCCCCTGGCTTCCTCTTGTTATACTGGTTTACAAAAGGTCATTTGCATGCAAGTATATAATGTACTTTGAGCATATTCTCCACACAACTCAGTGTTCTCCCCTTCTTAGTCCACCCTACCTTTTTTTTTTTTTGAGATATAATTGACTTCCCCACCACACCCCACCCCACCCTGCTCCACCTCACCATGTGTGCACTCGTGCGGGAGCTGGGAAGCACTTTCTGGAAATGGGAATCGGTGAGTGGAAAACACAGCTTTGGGGCAAGAAATGAGGCAACTGGAATAACCTCCCCTTCAGCCCTTCCTTTCAGGTCCCCAAGGCACCTGCATCCTCTCTCCAGAGTTTCCTTGAGGGGTCACTTCAAGGAAGCTGCCTGGTGTTGCCAATCCTGTCATACCCTGGAACCATGGTCTCTCCAGGTCACCTTCAGTGATGTCCTGCATGATGCATCAGGTCTGCAGCTGCACATGCCATCACCAGGCTGCCTGCGACTACCTCTCCATCTGACTCCCCACACTGTGATTAGCAACTTCAGTTCTTCGGATGCACTTTGGTCCTGGACCTCTATGCTGTGGCACTCTCTGAGGCTCAGGTTTAGGCTCCCTAGACTTTGTTTGGTGGCTTCCCTCATCCAACAACCATCTCTTCATTTTTCAGGCTCTTGACAATGGGACTTCCATAGTGGTTTCTGGGCCCAGCTGAGTCTCGTGCATCTTCCTGGCCTCAGGCTCAGACCGGCCCTGACAGGTCAATCAGAAGCTCCACAGAAGCACTCGATAGGAACAGAGCTGGGGCAGAAGCAACTAGAACTGGTCCAGAATGAATTATATCAGGCATCTGGTCCCACTCATAGGCATTCTGGAACTAGAGTTCATGTAAGAAAACCACACGCTTTTATCTTCCCCTATGCTTGGGCTCTTTTAAGTAGCTCCATGGGTTTGGCAAGCCCTTGGGGTTCCTGAAGCCAGGAGAAAGCCATACAGCTGATTGTTTATCCTCTGATGGGCCACACCAGGGCTTTGTCTCCCATCCAGCTCAGCTCTCCCACTTCCAGGCCCTCACACTCTGGCTCATTTTTTTTTCAGGCCATTGCATATGTCCAGGAAGAACAGATTCAGACGGCTTGGTTGGCTGCCAGGCATATGACAAGGTATCATAAAGAGGGACTGAATGTTTGCAGAGTCTTATTTCCTCTTCCATCTTTGCACGACACAGGTCTGTCCTTGAGAGATGTCACCTGTCCCTTATCCTTGTGAGACCTTAGACACCTCAAAAGATCTTGTTCTGTTGGGTGTCAGGCTGCTGTGAGCTGTAAAAGTGGTGAGTGAGCTGGGTGGTGGTGGTGCACGCCCAGCACTTGGGAGGCAGAGCCAGGTGGATCTCTGTGAGTTCCAGGCCAGCCTGGTCTACAGAGCGAGATCCAGGACAGGCACCAAAACTATAGAGAAACCCTGTCTCGAAAAACAAACAAACAAAAAACAACAACAAAACAAACAAACAAACAAACAAAGTGGTGAGTGAGTCCAGGCCAGTGCGACACCAGCACAGCTCTGCATTTCGTCGGCCTGTGTCTATCTGCATAGTATCAGGAGTGGGTACCAACAATGCTCCTCACTCAGGAGGAGGATAATTAAGACTTCCAACCAATGTCTTTTCCTCTGCCCACTTCTCTTAAGGATGAGGAAGTTGGCTGTGACTCCCTTCACTTGACTAACCTACGTCAAAAGGGCTCCCTCCTTAAGAAAAGCCTTCCTTCATAGCCCAGGGCATCAGGCCCTTGGTTTATGCCCCACACCGGTGAGTGCAGCTATGCCGCTGTCCTCTGCCTCTGCTTTTTAGCTCTTTTCCCCGGCAGGTCTGCATCCTGCAACTTGAGGTTTTTGAATACAGAAACACATCTCTTCCCTTTGCCTAAGGCAGATGCAATACTATGGACCCTTCATGGCTGTTGCCAGCAGTGTGGATAGCAAGGGGGAGACAATAGCTGTGTTATTCTGTGTATCAGTCATCATAGGTTATGTGAAGCTGCTGTAACAAGTTATCCTCAGGTACTAGAAGTTACAACATCAGAGATTTTTTTTTCTCGTTCACGTTATCTGAACGTTGCATTTCTGTCCCATGTCATCTCAACCTAGATTAAGGGAAAAGATTCTAGACTGAGGACAGTGATGTATGCCTCTAATCCTGGCACATGAGAGTCAGAGGTAGGAGGATTGTTGCAAGTTCAAGGCCAGCATGGTTTACACCGTGAATTCCAAGCCAGCCAGTATAGTAAAATCCTGTTTCAAAACCTCAACCAACCAAAATGAAAAAACAAAAAGGAAGAAGGAAGAAAAAAAATATTCTACATGAAGAATTATTGAAAGCCAGGTGGTGGTGGCACACGCCTTTAATCCCAGCACTCAGGAGGCAGAGGCAGGCAGATCTCTAAATTCGAGACCAGTCTGGTCTACATAGTGAGTTCCAGGACAGATAGGGCTATGTAGACAGATCCTGTCTCAAAAAACAAACAAACAAACAAACAAACAAACAAATGACAAAAACCAACCAAACAAAAAACTACCAAACAATGTCAACAAAAAAGAATTGTTGATTGCCATGGAGGAGAAAAAAAGAGCAATGTAAGAGGCCTGGCAGAAATGAAGGTATTCTAAAGAGACCCTTGTGTCCCTCAATCTATGAGACTATTGAAATGATAGATCCCCCAGAAATAGGGATCACCCTAGGAATTTCATCCTGGGAGAAACAAAAGGTGCCGGCCAGAGCGGGAACTCATCTCCCAGAAGGATATTTCACACAGCACCCACTTGTCTGGCCACCTTACAGGATGAGACTGCAGCCCAGATGGTAGTGGGTCAGTGGTGGGCAGAACCACGCCTTGACAGGGACTGTTTAGGTGTGCGTATCCTTGGCTGTCTACTTCAATTTTAATTTTACTTCAGGACCTAAGAAGACAGATTTGAAGGCTTCATTAGATCTCTTTGTCCCTCTTTCTAGTGTGGCCACATTGAATAAATCTCCTTTTTCAGCCTTTTACCTCTAGTTTGGCCCTTTTCATTCACTTATTGAGGACAGGCACCCCGACCTGATTTGGTGCACAGCTTGTGATCCCCAAATTCAATAACAGCATGAGAATCTGTCACTGGTGCTTTTATATACTGTATTATAACTTCTGCTAAGATTTCATTGGCCAAAGCAGATCATTAGACCAAGTTTGACATCAGTGAGACAGGACTGTACAATGTGCCCTAGGAAGGACCTCTGACTCTGGAAGCATGGTTCCTTGCTCTCAGCCTCTGCCTGGATCTGAGAGTATGATATTCCTCTCGAAACTGGGAAGTGGATCTGGAGCAAGGGTCACACTAGACCTTCTCTGGATCTTCTGATGTTGACAGGAGCTGGTGGAAAAAATGGGTAAATGAGAGAATCAGGACACCTGGGTCTTTACCAGAGTTGCCAGGGTCAGAGGCTGGGCCTTGTAGTCCCAACAAGTGAGAATTGATCATCTGTCCTTAACAGGTCAATAAAGACACAAATCATAGTGACAAGCAGAGAAAAGATATTCAGTCAATGTGGCCATATGGGGAAGAACAGAGATGTCAAAATATCATATTCTGATATGAAGCTGAAGTTTAAATAGAGGGCAAAGGGTGTGTATAGCTAAGCAGTGTTGGTCAAGGTGTGGTCCTGTCCATCACTGACCCATCATCATTGCCTCAGCTCCTGCAAGGTGGTCTGACAAGTCAGAACTATGTGAAACCTCTTTCTGGGGGACAGGTCCCACTCTGACTAGCACCAGAATTCATTTTTTTCTTTCTTCTAGCATGAGACTCCTGGAGACACTCTAATTTCTTGGGTCCATGGTTTCAATAATCTGATAGCCAAAGGGAGGGTATAAGCAACTCTTTAGTGCTATCTTCATGCCTGCAAGTAGATTCTCACTTTGCTTCAGTCAAGCTTGCATCTTCTCCGAACCTCTGACTCCTCATCCTCAAAGAGGGGCTTGAACTATACAAAGGATGAGGTTGGTACTGGCTGGACGTGATGACAGCTCCGTGGACACCCTTGACCTGTAGGGAAAGTGAGTCATGCTTGTGTCCCAAGACCAGAATATCACAGAGGAGATGCAAGTCTTTTCTCCATGCTCTCACCAGACATGACTGGGGGACCCCATCCCTAGAATCTGCAACTTCAATTTCCTTTTATTGTTTTAAATTTGGCTCTGCCCCCCCACCTCCATTGCTGTCCCCTTGTTCTCTGCTTCCTGGAAACCTGATTTTATTTTCCTCAGAGTTCCCATATCAGGAGTAGCATCTTAGAGTTCAAACTTGACTTCCCCATCACCAGTGACCTTCCTGAAAGTTGTGTCTACATTTTCAACGGGTTTCTTAAATTACCTACCCTGTTTCTTCCCACCTCCTACCATGCCTTTCATAAAGTCTAGCTCAATTGCAGTTTGAAAGCAACAACCACTACTCAAATACCTTATCTCATTAAATTAGATACTGCATCTCCCAAGATAACATCTGTTTCATAGGTTTTCTGCCAATCCAATAGAACACCAAACATTTAGTATGGGCACGGAGTGATCAATAAACATGGACATGATACCTCAAGTGGTAAATTCAGTTCCACATTTGATCTCTCAGGGGTCAGTGTTCATGAATCTCTGTTTCACGCAGAATTGTGAAAAAATGTAGAATGAATGCTGCCTAAGTGTACCTAATGTACCTAATTGTACCAGATGCGTACAAAACATAAGGACATTTTGTATTTAGAATCAGGTCCCATTTCTAAGGTGTCTCATTATATATGTGAATCTTCAAAAAAGGAAGAAATCCACAATATGAAACCCTTCTGGTCTGAGCACCCCCCGAGGAAGGCTTTAGGGGTTGATAAATGTATTTCAAAGTCCTTATAAGTATCGACAGTGGCAGTGGTGAGCCGTGACATTTTGTGGACAGGGGACAGGAATGCTGAACACTCTGCTCATCAGCTTTCTGTCACTCTGACAAAATACCTGAGAGAAAGAATTAACAAGAAGCAGAAAAGGTGCCGCACTCCGGCTCACGGTCCCAGAGACGCAGTCATTTGGCTCTGTTGTTTTGGGCCTATGGAGGGGGAGCATTGGGGTGAAAGCTGTGGTTGAGCAAAGCTCACCCCATTGAGGACATAATCAGAAGGACTGCAAGAACAGGGTGCTAGGAACAAAGTGTGCCCTTCAAAAGCATGTCCCTAGTGATCCACTTCCTCCAAGGTCTCACCAGCTAATGATCGATCTGTTCAGTTATGGATTCATGAGTGTGTTAACCCATAGGTGAGGTCAGAGCTCTCACGATCCAGGCACTTCTCAAGGAGCCACTCCTGAGCTCTGATGTACTGTTTACCAACATGAGAACCCTTAGGTGGCCATTTGATACTCTGTTTGAGCACTGGCTTCAGAAAGTCTAAGCTGGAGACCCTGGGGACAGTATGCTTGACTCTACAACCACATTCCTCCTGGTCAAGCCTCCTCTTGGAACAGGTACATGTGACTGACTCACCCCTTAGACTGCAGTCAGAGTTCACCCCAGCACATCTTTGCCCTCCTCCAGGCTGGGCTCAGCGATGGGCTGCATTGACCCACAATACACAGTGAGAGCGATTCAAGAGGATGGAGCGGCCAACAGGTATGTGGAGGTCTCAAGTGGAGGCACAGGCAGTAGGAAGAGATGACTTGGAAAGTCCTTCAGTGGAAGGATTCTTCAGTTTTGTCCTTAGCTATTTTTTATTGTGTTTGTCTTAACTTGCCTCTTAGCTTATTGGAAATGTGTAGCAAGCTGGTTGAGATGCTTCCCTAGAGGGCTTAGTCGACTAGCTGCATCTTTGTGTGTGTTTATGTGATGGTTTATTGCAGGATACAGACAACAAAACCCACTCAAGAACAGCCTATGCCATGAGAGCTGGCAGTCTCTTGCCTACCCTCACCCTTTACCACACCCTTCCATGATGAAGCACCATTTCACTTAGGGCATCATAACTAGATTGCAGGGCTCTTGCTGGGAATTTCCAAAGGTGGCTCTCCACATGCTGGAGCCCTTGGTTACTATAGTAACTACATTATAAATCTAGAGAGAAATATAGTTAGTGATTAACCTCTTCTGTCAGTCCTTGCAATTGACTGTAAGCAAGTGCCACTCATACAGAAATTAGGGGTGGGAGGGCTAGGGAGCATGGTATGCTTCTTAAGCTCTCCACGGGAGTCTGTGGACTATGCCATGAGTTGTTGGCACATATGTTGGGGCCACTGTAGAAAATCTTGAGGACCCAAGCTGGGTCTGTCCACCGTGTAGTAGTGTTGATGGGTGTTGGGCAAGGGTTGTGGTGTGCAAGGCTGTGGTGTGCAGGCTGTGAAGTTCAGGCTGTGATATGTAGGCTATGATGTACAGGGCTGTGATACTCAGGTTGACTACAATCTGAACACCATTCAACTTGTAGAATGCAGGGCTGTGGTGTGCAGGGCTGTGGTGTTCAGCTTGTACTGTGCAGGGCTGTGGTGTTTAGTTTGTAGTGTGCAGCTGTGATGTGTAGGTTGTGGTGTGCAGGGCTGTGGTGTTCAGGTTGTGGTGTGCAGGGTTGTGGTGTTCAGGGTTGTGGTGTTCAGGTTGTGGTGTGCAAGGTTGTGGTGTTCAGGCTGTGGTGTGCAGGGCTGTGGTGTTCAGGCTGTGGTGTGCAGGTCAGTGGTGGCTTGGAGTCAGAATCCTTGATTAGTTTTTGAAGATTAGTTTTTGAAGTTCTTACTCTTGATTTTTTTATGTACAAAGACTAGCATGACCTCTTTCACTGGGTAGATGGTCTGGAATAAACTGTTTGAGGAAGGTCTCTCAGTCTAACCAGTGATGCTCATGTCCTTCCCATAACCCTGGAAATACTGCCTGCACAAGTTCAGCCTGTGTTTCCAGGTCAGGCAATGAGCAGACATGGCCAGAGTGAGAACCCGATTGAGCTTCTGCAGGTGACTCCAGTAGAGCTGCTACCTTGTCCTTAGATAGCCAAAGAGGGCAAAGGAAAATCCTTGAAAGGACAGTGGTTTGGGGCTACCTGTCTCCAAACAGTCTTTCAGGATGAGCACTGGGTAACTGCATGATGTCCTCAGTCAGGGAATGGGGAGGTTCTTTTTTTTTTTTTTTTTTAAGATTTATTTATTAATTATGTATACAGTGCTCTGTCTGCGTGTACCCCTGCAGGCCAGAAGAGTGCACCAGATCTCATGATAGATGGTTGTGAACCACCATGTGGTTGCTGGGAATTGAACTCAGGACCTTTGGAAGAGCAGCCAGTGCTCTTAACCTCTGAGCCATCTCTCCAGCCCGGGGGAGGTTCTTTCTGAGGATGAACTTGGACATGTGAAGCCAAGGGATTTGGCCAACATCTATGACACCATGAAGGTTCTTCGGGGGAGGGGGTGGTGAGTCCTAGGACACAGCATCTTCCCTTCTCCAGATTCCTGCTGCAGAGCAAAGATTTGAGGACAAATTAAAGGAATTGAGTGTTCATGTATGTTGTGATAATTTTTGTAATTAAAGACTTAACTTTTAAAAAGATACATGTTTTTAAATGTGTGCTTTTTAAATGTTTGTGTGCTTGCCTGTTTGTCTCTATCTCTCTGTCTGTCTGTCTCTTTCTGTCTTTCTGCCTCTGTCTCTGTCTCTGTCTCTCTCTCTCTCTCTCTCTCTCTCTCTCTCTCTCTCTGTCTCTGTCTCTCTCTCTCTCTCTCTGTGTGTGTGTGTGCTCGCGCGCGAGGTACTCATAGAGACCAGAAGTAGGTGTCAGATGCCCTGGGGCTGGAGCTGCAGGCAGTTTTGACCCACCTGACATACTCAGCCACTGAGTCATCTCTCTATTCCCAGGAGTTGGTGCGTGAAAAAACCATCAAGTAGAGGGTGCAAGGTTTCCCATATTCCTTGACCCACTGTTAACCTCCCCTTCAGAGGGGACAGTCACCACAGGTGACAGCCGTGGTACACAATACAGTGTATGTTATGTCTCCAGACTTCTTGTTGAACTGTCCCTGAGAGTGAAAGGCTGTGAATTCTCAGCTCTGGGCGACCCTGAAGGAGGAGCAGAATTTTAGAACGTGTGCACATCTTCCCTCAAAACAGAAAGGGTCGCTGGGAACCATTGGGACAATGATTTCAGTGTACAGATCAAGAGTCTGAGGTCCAGAGAGGGCCGGTGGTGTTTCCAAGACCATGCAGTGAACCAGAGCCTGAACCTGGGGGAAATGCTTTTCTTTGCATTTTCTTGAGTGCTGGTAAATTACTGCAGGGTGATCCCTGTGGTCACTTGCTGTGTAATGTCTAGAGGTGAGACGCTGGAGAATGATATGATGGAGAGCGGCCAGGTGATTTTGTTTGGGAGGGAGATGGAGGGCTGTTCACCAGTGAGGGAGTGGGGTGTGTGTGGGTTCATGGGCACATTCCAGAAACAAAGCGTATGGCCCGTAGGTCTGAAAATCAGGCTGGCTTTTAAGGACCACTGCCGCCCCACCCCATGCTGCCCAAATCTCCATCCCCTTGCCCTTTGACCTCTGACAATGCCTGTCCTTTTCCTGCTCCAAGAAGAACTTGCCTTTGAGGAGTTGCCAAGGGCCATTTAAAGTAGGTGGCAGGGTGGAGGAGCACCTCATTCTTCCTTGAGAGAGAAATGAAACCAGTTTTGCTTCAGTTTCCCATGCCTCAGAGACTGTCCCCACCCTACCTCTTCTTGGGACTCTAGGATCCTCCAATCCCCCTGTCTTCCAGAGAGAAGGAAAAGTGTAACATTGTGTACTTCTGGAGTTCCTGAGTGGGGGCAATTCTGTCATGTGTGAAATTTCATTCATGCTACATGACATCTTTTTCACTAACATATCAAACAACTGGCCCAGTATGGCATCAAGGATCCTCCAAGTACCTGTATGTGCATTTAATAAATGACTGATCCCAAATATGTGAGCATAAAAGTTGTAAAATTAACAAAACACCTCTAAATACCTCACAAGAATCCCCAGGCAAACTGGAAAATCCCCATTAGATACTGAGCCCACCCCCTCCACACACAGCATACAGGGAAGGGAAGGCCTCAAGCCTGTTAGTGGAACCGGTAGCGTGTGGGTGGAAAAGTTTCCACCAGGTCCCAGGCCCCAGGTCCCATGCAGATAGATGACCATTTTCTGTTTTTTCTTAGTTATAGTTTTACCATTTCTTAGGGTTTGCCTGCCTTGGGTCTTAGAATTTCACTCTTCTCTGTAGTTCCGTGAAGTTTTCCACGTGGCAACAGCACCCTGCCATCCATGGTCCTGCATCCTGGTGACTGGCTCAAAACTTCCTTTCTTTAGGTGACCTCTACTAGACAAGTTAGTGAGACTTCACAATCCACCCATCTCATGGGATCTGTGAGCTTCATCTTCCCTATTATTGCTATTTGGTGTCTAACTAGATTTTCACTGTGCTCCTAAAGCCTGGAGACCCGACCTGTCAGTGTATAAATGCCCAACCTCCTCTTCAGTTGTTTGTTACAATCAGCGGGGACTGTGGGGGTGTGTTGTTGGCAGGAGTTGAGGTGTGAAGCTTGCAGGGGCAGCTCTTAATCTCTGATACACTGTAGGAACCATAATGGGATAAGAGCTGAATCAACCTCAATGTACACAGAGATGCTTATGTTTGAATCAAGTGCATTTCTTTTTAGGAGGTATGTGGTTGGAATATGTGGTGGTTTAAATGAGAGTGGCTCCCATAGGCTCATGTATTTGATTGCTTAGGCATCAGGGAGTGGCCCTATTTGAGGAGGATTAGAAGGATTAGGAGGTATGGCCTTGTTTGAGTAGGTGTGGTCTTGTTGGAGGAAGAGTACAGCTGGGCTTTGAGGTTTCAAAAGCCCACACCAGCCCCAGCATCTCTGTCTCTCTCTTGGCCTGTGGATGAAGATGTAGTTTTCAGGTACTTCTCCAGCACTGTGATGATAATGGACTGCATCTCTGCAACTGTAAGTAAGCCCCCAGTTAAATGCTTTTTAAAATAAGAGTTGCCTTGGTCATGGTGTCTTTTCATAGCAATAGAAACATGACTAACACATAAATATTCTTAGGTGTGGGAGTTGTACTGTTACTACTCCCTCTCAAATTTATGACCTCTTCTTTATTACTGCTATTCTCATGCCCTGCCCAGGTTTGCGCGTGTGTGTGTGCGCATGCGAGCGAGCGAGCACACACACACACACACACACACACACACACACACACACACGTCATAATACATGTGTGGAGGTCAGAGAACAACTTGCCAGAGTTGGTTTTCTCCTTTTGCCATGTGGGTCTCAGGGATTGAACTCAGGTTGTCAGGTTTGGCAGTCAGTGCCTTTACTGGCCCAGCCATCTTAAAGATTTATTTTTAAGTGTATGTTTTAAATGCACGCATGTATGTGCACCATGTGTGTGCCTGGAGGGCAGAAGAGGGTGTTGGATGCAGCTGATGTGAGTCACCCAACATGGGTACTGGGAGCCAAACCCAGATCCTCTGCAAGAGTAGCAAGTGCTCTTAACTACTGACTCATCTCTCCAGGCCTTCAGTGTGCCATCTTGCTGGCCCTAGTTTGTGCCTCTTGATTGGTGTGTTTAATTCATTCATCCACACATCGTTCTGGACACAGGTGGTATGCACATGGAAGAAGGGAGTGTCTTGTTTGCACTTGTCTGGAATTCAGCTTCTGCAGTGTGGGATGGGCTACATCTTCTGGTCCACAACTAGGTTGGATCTGGAGAAGCAGCAGCCATCTTGGCTGTGCCCACCTGGAGTCAGGCTTCTAGTATGCAGAGAATGAGAAGGAGTGGGGTGAGGTGGATGTGGTGGTATTGTGTTCCCCAAAATATTGTGTACCTTAATAAACTTATCTGGGGTCAGAGACAGAACAGCCACAATATTAAAGGTTAGGCAGTGGTAGCACACGCCTTTAATCCTAGCATTCCAGAGACAGAAATCCATGTGTTCAAGGATACACCCAAGCATGGTGACCCACGCCTTTAATCCCAGAAAGTAAGCCTTCAATCTCAGGGAGTGGTGGTAGAAAGCAGAAAGGTATATAAGGCGTGAGGACCAGAAACTAGAGGCATTTGCCCTGGAGAGACATTTGCCCTGGAGAGGCATTTGCCCTGGAGAGGCATTTGCCCTGGAGAGGCATTTGCCCTGGAGAAGCATTTGGCCTGGTTAAACATTTGGCCTGGTTAAGCATTCAGGCTTCTAGCAGCAGTTCAGCTGAGACCCATTCTGGATGAAGACTCAGAGGCCTCCAGTCTGAGGAAACAAGACCAGCTGAGGATCTGGCGAGGTGAGATAGCTGTGGCTTATTCTGTGTCTCTGACCTTCCAGTGTTCACCCCAATACCCGGCTCAGGTTTGATTTTATTAATAAGAACTGTTAAGATTCATGCTACAGTGGAGGTGGGCTCAAGGCTGTAGGCACTGCTGCTCTTACAATGTTTTGTCAGACCTTCTTGAATAAATATTTTTAAAAAATTAATTGATTTATTGTGTATGTGTGTATGCTTGAGTGTATGTATGTGTACCATCTGTGTGCAGGAGCCTGTCTGTGGCAGCCAGAAGGTGTCAGAACCCCTTGGAACTGGAGTCAAGGACAGTTGTGGGTGCTGGGAACTGAACCCCAGTCCTCTGTAAGAGCGATACATGCACTTAATCACTAAGCTATCTCTCCGTCCTGAATAAATACTTGCTCATTACAGAATTTTGCTTGGCTGGTTTTAAAATGGTTTTCAATAGTTTGCTTATTTCACAGGGGGGTCTGTGCATTGATTCCTAAGACTACTGTTTCAGAAAGGGAATTCACTTTCTAAAATATTGGCTTCATTTGGAAATTGAATGTTTTATTATTTTATTATACTGGGTTATATAAGGTGTGTTGGTCACGGTTATCTAAAGGAACAGAACTGATAGAATGAATACATATATGTTTGATGGGTGATATTGCTCTGTATGCTGTGAACATGTTGCTCTGATTGGTTGATAAATAAAATGCTGATTGGCCAGTAGCCAGGTAGGAAGTATAGGCAGGATAAGCAGACAAGCATAATTCTGGAAAGAGGAAGGCTGAGTCAGGAGTCACCAGCCAGACACAGAAGAAGCAAGATGTGAAGGCAGAACCGAGAAAAGGTACCAAGCCATGTGGCTAAACATAAATAAGAATTATGAGTTAATTTAAGAGTAAGAGCTAATCAGTAATAAGCTTGAGCTAATGGCCATACAGTTTGTAAATAATATAAGCCTCTGTGTGTTTATTTGGGTCTGAGCGCCTGCAGGACCAGCAGGTTGGGTGAGAGAGATTTGTCCTGACCGCAGGCCAGGTGAGACAGAGGAAAACTTCAGCTACATATATTAAAAGGGGATTTATTAGGTTGGCTATATGATGGGACCCAGAGAGCCCAACAATGGCTGTCTCATGCTGGAGAGGCAATTGCTCAGTTCACGAGGCCAGATGTCTCCACACTCCCAATCTGACACTGAGGCTGGAGGATTCCCAGAGAGACGCTGGGCTTCAGTTTACTTTGGAGCTGAAGAGGATGGTTCTAACATTGGTGGAGTAATGCAGCAGCAACAGAGTAGATGGACTTGCCAGCAAGAGTGAAGAGAAGCAGGCCAAAAACAAGGTTTCCATGTCTTTTATTCTGGGCTGCACAAGAGGCCCTGATTAGTGTGGCTCTTCCTGCTTGAAATAATCTGACCAAGAAAATCCCCCACAGGCGTGCTCAGTGGCTTGGTCATATCCAGTCAAACTGACAACTGTGATTAGCCAACACACAGGCCATTTTCACAAAAGTATATGAAGTACTTTGAGCATACAACACCCTTACCATTACCTCCCTCTCTCATTTCTCTCCCCTCTCCTTAGACCCCCTGTTCCCTAGACAGTCTCCTTTCCACTTTGATGTGATGTGTACACACACGATGAAAGAATATATGTGATACTCATCTTTTTGAGACAGACTTAACTCGATCAGTATGGAAATCAGTATGGAGGTTCTTCAAATAACTAAAAGTAGATGTGTGTGACCTGTCTACAGCACTGCTGTGTATCTACCCTAAGGACCTCAAGTCAATATCACCGGCATCTGCACATCAGTGTTTACTGTAGCACTATCCACAACAGCTTTGTTACAGAACCAACCTAGGTGTCCAGAGCAAAGGAATGGGTAAAGAAAAGGTGGTGTATGCACACAATTGAGGCTTTTCCAGCCATAAAGAAAAATGAAGTTATGTTGTTTGTAGGAAAACAGACACAACTGGAGATGATCAAATTAAATGTTATCTATCTATTATCTATCTATCTATCTATCTATCTATCTATCTATCTATCTATTATCTATCTATCTATCCATCCATCTATCATCTATATATCTATCATCTATCTATCATCTATCTATCTATCTATCTATCTATCTATCTATCTATCTATCTATC
>CABHPP010108591.1:0-12254 GCA_902168425.1 Peromyscus attwateri
CATTAAGACTTAATAACTATTGAAGAATGTTCTATGGTCATGTATAGTTTCAGAAAACATCACACAAATTATTAGTGTGATTTAGTTTCCTTATTTGCAAATAAACTTAGCTTCCTGTTTACTTGGGTTTTTTTTGTTTGTTTGTTTGTTTTTTGTTGTTCTTTGGTTTTTCGAGACAGGGTTACTCTATGTAGCTTTGCGCCTTTCCTGGAACTCACTTGGTAGCCCAGGCTGGCCTCGAACTCACAGAGATTCACCTGGCTCTGCCTCCCAAGTGCTGGGATTAAAGGTGTGCGCCACCACCGCCCGGCCCCTGTTTACTTGTAACCAAATGAAACAAGTTAAGAAGCCAATACTTAAATTTCAGAAGCCTTTTAATTACTTATATTTTGAAAAAAAGTAGTTTAGGGAATTACTATTGCTTGAGACAAATAAAATATTTATATAAAGTAGCTTAATTAAACAGTTGCATTGGTATTACTGCAAACACTTCTTTTTGAACTAAGAGAAAATTGTTATAGTCTAAACCCCTCTCTGAAAAAACGAATTCAAAGAACCCATAATTTCTACATCATGTGCCATGTGCTTGACTAAGATATTATAGACCACTCTACCTTCCACTGCCCAAGGATTGTGTCCTGTCTTTGGGGATAAAACATGCCCAGTGCCTTTTGTTGTGCCTACCATATGACAAGCACTGAAAAAAGGACGAGCAAATAAATTCTGGTTTTAAAAATTAAGCATTATGACTGAAATTTTAAAGTGTTTTTCAGCATTAGGTTGTATTTATTAAAAGAATGGAATCAATCCCTTATCAGGATTGAATGTACATAGAGATCAATCTCTCTTTCCACTGGATAGTGTTTCACTAACTTTGAAAATACTACCAGTGGACTGTGAAGTCAAGATGAAGTCCAAAGGATCAAGTTTAAATTGCTGTGCTGGCCACCTGAAAATGAAGTGTTAGTTCAAATCCCACAATGGTATCTGTTGGATCATTTTAAGCCTTAGGGAAGAAATTAATAGGGCAGTTTTGATGTATCTACATTAGTGGGCAACCTTCATGAAAGGTTGTGCAAAGCAGAAATAAAATGACACCAAGTCAGGGGCATGTGGGAGACAGACAAGTTAGTATAATATTGGAGCGGAGTCCTGAGTTTCAACAAGTGATATTGAAATGTAAACGTTACCTTTTACACAATTTTGCTCAAGATTTGCCAAAATTTGTCAGGGAAGACAATAATCCCTGTAAGTATGTTACAGAATGTGCTAAGTTGACAACTAGTTGTAACAGTGTGTAAACAGACTACAAATTACACAGCTGTGCAGCTAGAGTCTTTGAAATGATGTATTAAGTAGAAGTGATTTGCCTAAAATCATACTCATTAATGACAATCATACTGTATCCCTAGTCCAGTGACATTTTAGCTTAATTTCAAAACTTTGAATGAATACTTTAAGTCAATTGAAGCTATTTTTTTTCTGTTATCTATTCTATTAGATATCTAAATAGCATTAGATATTTTTGAAGATGTATCAAATTTAGGAAGTACTTCAGGACATGGTAGAGTTGAATGAAAGGAAATTCCATAAATTTATGCTCCTCCAGTCTTAATAGAACTAACCATAAATTGTCAACTAAAGGTGCAGTTACTGCTGAATCAATTTAGTGACTAGATGAAATATGAAACCAGGATATTTCAAAACTTCATTACTCATGTTCACACCAACATTCACAGTTGGTGACAGAATTATCAAGGTATCAACTGCATGACTTGGGATGTAAATATCTTGTATTCTAGATATCTGATATGAGGCAATATGGTGATATTTTCTTTTGTACCAAAATGTTATTTGTATGATAATAAATAAAGTTGCCCGGGGGTCAGAGCTATTAGCAAGCCATAGGAAAGCAGGGCAGTGGTGGTGTATGCTTGTGATCACAGCACTTGGTAGACAGAGCTAGGTAAGTCTCTGTGTGTTCAGGGATACAGCCAGCATTGGATACACATGCCTTTAATCTCAATACCAACCATAGAACACCTGGAGGTCTATACAGACAGGCCGTGATGAGGCAGTCCTGTGGTTGGGTTTACAACCAATGAGAAGGCAGAACAGAGACTATATAAGGTACAGGAAGTACCTCCTCCTTCGGAGAGGTAGGACCACTGCAGGAGGAAGGGTAAGATTTTAGCTCTTAGCTCTGACCTCTTGGCTTTCTTCTTTGCATTAGTTCTGTGTTTCTTATTTATAAGACGTTTGGTTACATCTACAAGGCTCTTATGACCAAAGGGGTCATGATCCACAGTTTGAGAACCACTGGTCTAATGCTTATTTTTAAGATTTTATTTTTATTACAGGTGTGTGTGTGTGTGTGTGTGTGTGCGCGTGCGCGCGAGCGCGCGCTTATTGGAAGTGAAAAGGAGTGCAGTTGCCTCCACAGCCAGAGGCATATGATCCTTGGCATTAAAATTAGAAGGGTGTCAGAACTGTCTGATGTATGCACTGGAAACAGTTCCTAAGTTCATCAGCAAGAGCAGCATGTACACTGAAATGCTCAAATATCTTTCCAGCTCCATTTCTCTGTTTCAATAACCCCTGAAATTTCAACAAAATGACAGCCTAAAGAAGATCCTCATGATGACAACACTGGTTGATGACCACATGTGTAGGGTAAATCTCACAAGACCGCACCTCGAAGTTAATTGATATAGGCAAGTAAGGACTGCTAAAAAAAAAAAAAGAACAATCAGTATTCACTGGGGACGAGGCCACTATATGTTATCTAACATCCAGTGAACAGGACTGAAAACACATACACACTAGCAAAATCATTAACTGGCATGTGAAGCCCATGTCCTTCTTTGAATACTTTGATTCATGTCTTCTCAATGGCTTATTAAATCTCTAGGCACTGAAATTTGTTTGAAATCTGTTGTTTGGTGCTGTAATCAAAATAGGATAAGACCATTTTGATTGATCTAGATATGACTAGAATCTATAATATGCAGAACATGTGCAGACATGGCTGAAACAGTGAAGGGCTGCAGTTGTACTCGGAGGAGGGGTAAAATGGCTCTCAGTGTATTATTATTTTTTTTTGAGGTTTTTAAAACTTGTTTTTGCCTTTAAAAAAATTTACTTTTTCATAGTTTTGCAATTATCATACAATTATATCATTTCCTCCTTCCCTTAATTCACTCACAACTATATAGTATATATATGTTGGCTGTTTAAAATGTATGGGCTGTTTTCCGGTAATTTTTGCTACATGCACATGCCTAAATGTATGTACAAATATATTCCTAAATATGGAAAACTAAGTTTACATAATGTTTCTTGTATGTATATTTTCAGGGTGAAATCTTTGGTATTGGATAACTAATAGGAACATTTTTCCTGTGAAAGATTATTTCTTAATTGTATTTTTTGGACACAAAAATTTTAGAAAAAAACTTTTTTTTCCGTAGTGTTGAGGCCTCCTTGTCTGCCCAGTCCACCCTGGCATGGCAATTGTTTTCCTTCTTCACATCATATTTAGTCAGTATTTAGATTAGATGAGTGTAACTTTCTAATTAGAAGATACATCACGCCGGGCGGTGGTGGCGCACGCCTTTAATCCCAGCACTCGGGAGGCAGAGGCAGGCGGATCTCTGTGAGTTCGAGGCCAGCCTGGTCTCCAAAGCAAGTTCCAGGAAAGGCGCAAAGCTACACAGAGAAACCCTGTCTCGAAAAAACAAAAACAAAAACAAAAAAAAAAAAAAAGAAGATACATCACAGCAATCTCCCTCTTCCTGTCTCCTACAACCTTTCTACACAATCTCCAGCAATTTTCCCTGAGCACCAGGCATGGGAGTTGCTTAGTAGATGTATCCATTTGGATTGCTTACCCAAACTCTGCATTTTCAGTGGCTTTGGTTTTAATGGTCTCCATCTGCTGCGATGTGAAATTTGCTTGATATGGAGTCCAAGTTAGACATTGTGCTGCTTTAAAAAAGTGGTGGTTGTATGTATTTCTAGAGGCTTATATACCCTGGTAGTTGACATTACTAATCTTTAAAGTGTCTCTAGTGCAGTTACAGAGCTCCTAGTGATGTTAGCCACTATGTATCCTTTGGGTTATTGTGCCATGGTGGTTATTTTTATGGCTGATGGGAATCATAGCTTGGTGGGACATTTTATTGCTTACCTCCTCTGGAATCATGAAACCTTGTCCTCAAGGAGGAAAATGTTCAGGACAGTTCAAGCTGAGAGACCTTGGGGCCCTTCTCTTGAAGTGCATGGCATCTTCAGAAATAGGGAATTGCATTGCACCAGTTGGATGGAGCTAAGCAAGGCAGTAACATTAGTTTCTAATGTTTTGGTAGTCTCTTCAACAGCCCTGACTCCAAACTCAAAAAAGGATCTCTTATGGCCGATGTTGCAGCCTTTTTTAGGTGGCCCTTATCTCTTGGATGGAGCATTGTTAACACAGATCAGAAAATGCTGTTTAAGTTACATATGTGGATTATATGCAGACTTACATATATTATCACATGGGGGGTAGTTAATAGTGTGATTCCTTATCATTTACTCTTTTGGTATTTAATTCAAACATAGAGCACCTCTTTCCCATTTCCTTGACCTTATAGCTTACTATTCCCCTCTCTATTAATGCCTGATCCTTACCCCAGAAATCATGTTTTTACTTTTCTGGTTTTTGCAAATACTCTAAAATATGTGCTCATGTCTGAAGATTTAGAGCTAGAAGAATAAGAGGAAAGAGAACTTTTGACCTGTCTTTTGGGGCTGGGGGTGCCACATTCAATTTGATTTAATGCAACTCCATCCATTTACCTGTAAAGTTCATGATTTCACTTTCTGTACAGCTAAATAGTATCTCTATTAGCTGGTTTTTATCATATTTTTTAAAATTTATCTATTCCTCAGTTCAGGGGCATTTAGGGTGTTTCCCAATTGCATGTGTTCCCACCACCAAACCAAGGACTACAGGCATTGCCAGATGACAAATCAGCTGTGGATGTAAGGCCAGCTTCCAGCAGCTCAGGAACTGAGGAGAAGGCATGGAGTAGGTGACAGACACAAAACTGAGATTTTTATCTAAGGGAGTCAAACTTAAAACTCTGGGGCCATTGAAAAAGGAAACACAAAGACACACACACACACACACACACACACACACACACATCTTCAAATGTCAGGGTCTCTCTTCATTGTATTTTCCCTCTACCTCTTTCCTGATGTCTTGCTTCAGACTCTTTCATGGTTATTTCCCTCTAACACTTTCCTGATATCTTCCTTCCCTCATTCTTTATTTTTTCCCTTACATAACCCCCTCAAAATGTTTCAAGCAGTATTAAAATTACAATGTAGGTACATTCCATTGTTCAAGTCAATGGTTACAATGAATACAGGTAAGAAAACAACGTTTCTCATCTCCCTGATATGATTAAACATTTTACATATTACAGGTGAAAAAACTAATTATTCCCAAAGACCCACACACATTAATGTCTCAGCAACTGGCTATAGATTAACAAAGTGTAAGGAAGGTATCTTTCTCAGCCAGTTTTCTTTTTACTGGCAGGCTTCATTTCATGGTTACAAAGAAAGGATCAATCAGTAATCTTTTAAAAAATCTGAAAAAAAAATCACAAACCTAATCTTTTATGTAAGTAAGGCAACCATTCACCTCTATTTTAAATCCCTAGGGTGCATACTCACTCATTAACACATTTTTATTAAATCATATCAGAAGTTGGGAGCATAAATGGGTACAAGGAATTAATCACCTCTCACCAAGTCATTGAAAGTTGCTTTTCTTTTTTTTCTTTTTTTCTTTTTTTTTTTTTTTATCTCAAGGCAAGCTTTATTTTTCAGAACACAAACAGAATATCACACAACAACTGTGAAAAAACAAATCCTTGGGCTATATAAGCATATGTGGTGCTGCTCAGTCATATATATAATAGTTCCACATTTTTTTTCTCTTTTAGGAATCAACATACAGTTTTCTACAGTGGGTAAAACAATTTACATTCCTACCAATGACATCATGTTGTTGCTTCTATTCAGTTTCCTTGCTAGGTAACACAGGTACCCTGATAATCCATTGTGATTTTGATTTGCATTTCCCTGATAACAATTGACATTGAACACTTATTCATAAACTTGGCCACCATTTCTGTCATTTTGACAAGGCAGCTACTCAGTTCTTTTGTGCATTAATTTATTTTTTTTAATTCTATGACATAGCCTTTATTTAACTTGTTCTTCCATTACCCAATGTGTTCCCAGATAAACATACTATTGCTCCTTTACACTCTCCAGTGTCTGCTCATATCTCACCTTCTCACAAAGGCCATCTGTAGCCTTTTCATACAGCCAGCAATGGTTATTTCACATTATATTCTACCTCTAAGTTGCTTTTCTGACCTTTAAATTGTCCCCCAAGACTTTCTACATTAAAGCCATTAACAAAAAACAACTTAACCTAACTTTACTAACAATCCACTTGTCTAAGTTCTTTCTAAGAGTGGTGGTTATTTTAAGTACCAGTGACGCTGCCCAATGAGGAGAGAGGCCTTAGAGTTTTCATACAACTCAGAGGTTATGAGGGACATTGTGACAAGGAGGACAATAAGTGGAGCTGTGATCCGTAACAGGCTAAGGTCCTCAGTGCGCAGTCCTCGGGGCTCTGCCTCTCCAAGCTCATTCGCCATGCTTTTGCTAGTGGCCAGTCTGTGGTCTGAGTTCCAAGGTTACTTGCTGTTCCTCTCACATGGCCACCAACAATTAGCATCTCGCAGGGATGAGCTCGCTTCATGGCTTTCCAATAGAACAGAACAGTCTTCTTGATGTCATATATACACAAATGACAAAAATCAGACTTCTAGATAAAAGCATTTAAAAATGATAGAAAAATGCTATCAACTTGAGTGAGAAGGGTACACGAACTGGGCTCAAGGTATGGTATCTGAGAGGTGATGGGAAGAAGGAGGTGAGGGGAGATTACATGATGTAATTCTAATTCAATCAAAATATTTTAAAAATTAAAAACATTTAAGCCAGGTGGTGGTGGCGCATGCCTTTAATCCCAGCACTCGGGAGGCAGAACCAGGTGGATTTTGTTTGAGGCCAGCCTGGGCTACAGGTGAGTCCCAGGAAAGGCACAAAGCTACACAGAGAAACCCTGTCTCGAAAAATCAAAAACAACAACAACAACAAAACCCCAAAAAAACAAAACAAAACAAAAAACATTTAAGCTAAAAAATGACAAATCCTATGGTAAGAGCCACTATTGAAACTGCAAGGGAGAATTTATGCATTAAAAACAAAATTTTGAGACTTAATAGCTACATTCCAGAAAATCAAAGATCAAAAATTTAAAAGAGGTTCCTGTTGTAGGTTAACCATGAAACTGTTTTGACAGATCAACAAATCCAATACTGTCAATAAACATTTCTAAAAAAGGTTTCACAGTCACTCAAAAAGAATTCTCATTCACTGTAATGTATCAGAATTTTATATACTGCATTGGATCCTTAACTGTCTATTTGAGTATTAATTTTCTGATGTATAGCAATTTGGGAAGAACTATTAATGAGGTCTACTCTTGTTATATGATAGCTCTTTCCTGGTAAGATGTGAATCTACTCACTCAAAATGTGGATTGAAAACAGAACCAAGAATAGATAGCAATGAAGTGTGTCTTGTTAAATCAATAAACCTATTTGGGTTACCTTAAGGAATATGGAAACAAGTTGGTAACAATAGCAAATCAGACGAAAAAATAGTTGTCATCATGAAACTCCAACCCTGCATGGGATAGGACTTATTAAGCCTAGACACACAGAATGCACTGCACACCGGAGGTATATCTAGAGGTTGTAGGACATCCATTCTTGGAGATTTAGTTCATCAATGCCTCCGCCGAGGAGCATGGCTGATCACCATTTCTTTTCTTTTTTCTTTTTTTTTTTTTTTAAAAAGATTTATTTATTTAATATATATACAGTGTTCTGCCTGCAGGCTTGCTTGCAGGCCAGAAGAGGGCACCAGATCTCATTACAGATGGTTGTGAGCCGCCATGTGGTTGCTGAGAATTGAACTCAGGACCTCTGGAAGAGCAGCCAGTGCTCTTAACCTCTGAGCCATCTCTCTAGCCCTGATCTCCATTTCTTTAGGAGAGTTTAGGATAGTGAATCCTGTCAGTTTTTTGACTTCCTGAAATGAATTAGAGGTGCTTATTTCCTGATTAATCAGCTTCTATTCAGAATGGAAGGTTTAAGTCTCCAGGGAACTGATACAACACAGTACAGTCTAGAAGCTTCTTTATTTTTCATTTGTATACAATTTTTGAGATTAAAAAAGTAAAAGTAACATGTTTCAATGAGAATTGTCCTACATTGTCACATTTTCAAAATTTTTCCTCAGTATAAACTCTCAATGTTTTGCAAAATTTGTAAATTATTAAAGGTTTCCACAAATATCCCATGTTTCTTTTGTATGAAGATGCAGTGGCCTTTAAGAACAGAACTTTGGATAAATCATATGCCACACTATTTACTATGGAAACTTTCCACTCCAGTATGTTTTTCAAGTATTCTTAGAAGCTAGAGGAAGACAGTCTTTGCCACATTCACTACTCACAATTTTCTCTCCTGAATGAATGATCTGATGTTGTTTAAGGCTTGAACCCTGTGTAAAGGACTTTTCACATTCACTGCATTTCTAAAGCTTCTTTCCTGTATGAATTCTTTGGTGATTTCTAAGACTTGATATATGTACAAAGGATTTCTCACATTCACTACATTTATAAGGTTTCTTTCCTGTATGAATGATCCGATGTTGTGTAAGATTTGAAAACAGCCTAAAGAATTTCCCACATTGACTACATTTGTAAGGTTTCTCTCCTGTATGAATTGTCTGATGTACTTTAAGAGAAAAGGAACGTGTAAAGGATTTCTCACAATCACTACATTTGAATGGTTTCTCTTCTTCATGATTTCTCTGATGTACTTTGAGATCTGAGGCACGTGTATAGGATTTCTCACAATCAGTGCATTTGAAAGGTCTCTCTCCGGTATGAATTCTCTGATGTGCTCTAAGACGATCAGCATGTATAAAGGATTTCTCACAATCAGTGCATTTGAAAGGTCTCTCTCCGGTATGAAGTATCTGATGTGCTTTAAGATGATCAGCACGTATAAAGGATTTCTCACAATCAGTACATTTGAAAGATCTCTCTCTGGTATGAGTTCTCTGATGTGCTCTAAGACGATCAGCACGTATAAAGGATTTCTCACAACGATTACATTTGAAACATTTCTGATTTCTATGAATTCTCTGATGTGTCACAAGTTGCTCTTTCTGGATAAAGCATTGTTCACATTTACTACATTTGTAAGGGGCCTCTCTACCATGGGTTTTATTATGGTTTCTAAGCTGACGTAACTGGGAAAAGTACATTCCACATTCTTTACATATGTAGTATTTCTTTCTAAAATGAGCTCTATGATGTTTACTGAGACTCCAGCACGACGTGTAGCATTTTCCACATTTCCCGCATTGGTATACTTTCTGTTCAATAGAGATTTGTTTCGGCATGAGTGTATGTTTAGAGTCAAATGATTCATCATAGTCTGTAGTATTGTGTAGTTCCTTTGTGGTGTGAATTCTTTGACTTATCGCAGAACACAAATTCAAATGTTTCCTGCATTCTTTATGTTTGCCAGTTTCTTCTCCAGTGTTCCCACTTTTATGATTCTTTGGGTTTGTTGATTCAATAGAGGCATTCCTGTGGTTACCACATCCATACTTGTTGCAGTTCTTTGTAAGATTACTTGTGTTATTAGGTATACATGGAGAGAATTTTTGGGCCATTTTGTCAATCTCATTAAATTTATGAGACTTCTCTTGGATATTCACAGGATGGGAGACAATGTGCTTTGATCCTTGATTCAAGATATTCATATATTTCCCCCATATATGGTATTTCTCTAGAAAATGAGCATAAATATGGCTTATAGGGATTGATGCATATTTACAGATTCAAATACTGATGTTTTGTTAAGTTCTATAAGACAAGTTACCTACAAATACTTAAAAACAGAGCTCTCAGCAGAGGCCATTTGTGTTTCACTATTATTATGTGCATGCTCAGAACCAATCTAATTGTCATCAAACACTGAGGACTGATAGTAGCCACCTCATTTTTATATAAAATGCAAACCTTGTAGAAGTTGGGACAAATAGATTATTGAGCAATAGTGCATTAAAAATGGAGCTCTCTGTAAGATATGTGGGTGGGTTTTTATTTTCTTACTGTTTATGTTTTTGAGAGGGTCACACTGTACAGACTGGGTCATCTAAGAACACATTATGTAACCAGATGGGCCAGGAACTTACCATATCTTCTTACCTCATCCCCCCTAGGGCTAAGATTAAAATTATGCTGTCCTGTGCTCCCAGGATTAAATACAGAGACTATACCTCAAAAATAAATAAACAAATGAAATGAACAAAACCAGCAAAATATTCATTAAAACCATTTTCCTCTATTTAAAAATCTCTACATTTTCTTAAAATTCAGAAAGAAGTTTAATCTGATATTAATATCAATGCATTCCAATCACTAAGTATATTATAATGCATGTCCTTGCTCTGAAAATTCAACATTCTTAAAATTTGTAGTTTTCATTAAATACTAGGTAAGAGGACTGTACAGACCACACAATATGTAGCATTGGTTGTGTTTTCAGAGAACAAAGAAAAGTATAATGGAAAAAATATAACAAAGTTATGTTTATTACCAGAATTTTCCCCATTTCTGGTAGTCTCTAGATTGTTTACAAAGCAAGTAAATACCATGGATGAGGCAGATAATACTAAAGAAGAGAATTCTTATCAACAAAAAAATAGATTGCTGTAATTCTCAAACATCACATCAATGCACAAGTCCCTTCAATAGGACCCCAGACATTCCCATTCCTCCTGGGAGAAGTCCACAGCCACATCCCTACATTTCCATAGACCCTCTAATGGAAAATTATTCATTAACCATGTGCTACTGGTTAATACATTCCTAAGAAAAAGAGAACTAAGGAAAAAGATTGTTTCGGGATGTAAAAGATCCATGTCCATTAATCATTTAGATAAACATTTTCTGAAGATGGTTTAAAAATGATTTAAGAAGATAAGAGTACTAATTGCTCTTCTAGAGGTCACCCATTCAGATCCCAGCACCCACATGACAACATGCAACTGATTCTACTTCCAGTTCCTTGGAATCTTTGATGGTTTGAATGAAAATGGCTCCAAAGTGAATAGCACTATCAGGTAGTGTGATATTGTTGGAGTAGTTGTGGCCTTGTAGGAGGAACTGTGTTACTGTTGGGGTGGCTTTGAGGTCTCCTATGCTCAGGCTGTGCTCAGTGTGGTAAACTGTTCATTTCCTGTCTCCTGCAGATCATGATGTAGAACTCTCAGCTCCTTCTCCAGTACTATGCCTACCTGGATGCCACCTTTCCTGCCATGATGATAATGAACTAAAACTCTGAAATTGTAAGCTAGATTCAATTAAGTGTTTTTGTTTCTAAAAGTTGTTGTGGTCATGATGTGTCTTCACACCATTTGAAACCCTAACTAGGATAGCAGTTGTTACCAGGGACTGAGGTATTACTGTGATAGGCCTGACCATGTTTTTGTATAGAAGAACTTGGACTTCTGTTTCTCTGGGTTAGGAAAGCAGTGGAATGCCTTAAGCATTGTTTAAATCAGCCATATAAGTAGGAACATTGGAAGACAGTGGTACTGAGGGTGATTTGAACTGGGGAGCCTGGCTCAAGAGGTTTCAGTAGCAGAGACATTTAGATGCTGCCTAGCAATCATTCTTGTGATATTTTCATGAATAATGTGGCTGCTTTTAGACCTTGTCCAAAAATTCTGCCGGTGAAGAACTTTGCGTTAATTCTATTGTCTAAGGGAATCTCAAAACAACTTAGGATAGACTTGGTATTATATGGTTAACTAGTGTTAAGCCTAATGAAGTTTTATATTGAAAAGAGGCAAGTTGAGGAAGGAAAATACACAATGTATAATTTAGGGAGAAAATGAATACCAGGAAGTAGAATAGAGCAAAGTGCTGTGTTCAGTGAGATGCACACACACACACACACACACACACACACACACACACACACAGAAATGAAATAACTTGTGAGATGACCTTGGGACAAGAGCCCACCAAACTG
>CABHPP010108592.1:0-12250 GCA_902168425.1 Peromyscus attwateri
GGCTATTGATTTCTTTATCTTCAGCACAGTTGTTTCTTTTGCGTGAATAATCAAACCCAGAAATTACTTGAAATATTAATGAGATTCATAATAATTAAATTTGCAGTGATCTGTCCTCCTGAAAAAGGCCATGGAACTTTATTAGACACATTTCCTGTACTGATACAGTGATACTATTTGTCCTTGGGCAAACCAAGTTATTTTAAATATATGCATGTATTAGTATGTACAAATAGGTGTTAGGATTTGTGAATGCCTGCTTGCGTATATGTCTTATAGGCATGCCAAGGTAAAATTTTACAAATTACCCAAGAGGATCGTATAATGAGCATGTTGGGTTTGAGTTTTAGGATGTAGGGCCAGAAGTTTATCAAAACAAGAATGCTTTGCATGTGAGTAAGGTGGAAATCATTTTTTTATTGCTAAGAGAAAATTCTGGGGGAGCCTTGAAGGTGTCATGGTACCAGATTACAACTGCATTTTTATTCTTAGAGGAGGGATATGTGCCGATATCCACATAATGACAGTGTACTTCAAGTGTCATAATCTCTTGTACCACTAGGCTTGAAATAGGCACTGTAGTTCTCATGTGCAGAAAAATACAATATCACAATGCTGCATTTTTTGAAAATTGTCTGAGATCTTTGATTGCTTTGAGAATAGATGGGATATCACACAGAATTGCTTATTGGCCTCTGTAGTGTGTTTCGGTGATTGAATTTTATCAGATTGACTTTATTAGCAGCAACTTATTGTATATGAAATTGCTGAAGATTAAATCGATGAAAACTGGGGACTGTTGGAGGGAGTGGTAATATATTAAAGCTATTTCATATTTGGAATTTAGCTCATATTATAACTGGCTATTTCCATGGGGGGGTGTTGGGCTAAATAATATTAAAGTAGACATTTCTGTAAGACATCACATATGAAGAATTTCTTATGGGTAACATATCACATAAGGAGATGGTCCTGTTTGGCTACACTGAAAAATTACCCAGTAGAATCGTTGGATTAATGGGCTCCTTTCCTATGCAGTGTGCTTACAAATGTTCTCGTTACTATGAAACAAAACAGAAGACAACATGTATGCAGGTGTGCCTTGGAGAAGAGTGGTGCGTGTGTCAGCTTGAACTTTTGGCACTGTGACATTATTCAGAAATCAGGTTGAGTGTCTTATGCTTATTCCAGTAAAATGATCAATTTATTTTATACTTTGCCAGTTTTTTTTTTAAGGTGGGAAGGACTTCACTTCAGCCACAACAACAAATAAGTCGCTGTGCTGTTTGTGTTTCTTTTTAGTTCTCGACTGAGTACCACACAGGAAAAGATGGGGTGAAAATGTTAGGTATGGTGAAAGTGTAATTCAGTATTAGATGTGAAATAATTGGAACTTCTGGTGTGGTGACTATCGTAACAAGAGGAAAATGGCTCAGATCATCCAGATACACGGCTGTGGGTCAGACAGGCTGTTACTCTCCTACTGGTTAAAAATACAGTTACCACATTTTGGTTCACACCAACACCGGGGAGAGCCTTCGGTTAGGCTAGTCCTTTACATCAGTCTTGTAGGTGGAGAAGTGGTTCTAGTGTATGCCTCCACTTGAACATTTCAGTGGTAGACTTCTTGTCTATGAAGTTTCGTGTGAATTCACTATGAGTTCATGTTTTGGCTAAACCTTGGTATGTAAGTGTTGTGACTTTTAGAACTATATCAGAGAGTGGAGCCGAGGAAGTTTGCTAACTCAGCTTAATGAGTTCAGGTTTCATACGGAGCTTCCAACCATCCAGGGTAAGTGCGTTTGCCTGAATCACTGAAAGTCTTTAATACTACCAAGTAAATACTTAAGTGGGGTCTTTGCAGTGAAACTATGGGTGGACACAGAGTATTGAAAAAAAAATAGGGAGGTTTTATGATGGCATAGTTGTACTTGTTTGAAGGAAAATGTTTGAGAAATGGTACTCTTTTCTTATTTGTTCCTGATATCACCATGGAGCAGTGCCCTCTCTGTGTTAGTTATGGTAAAACTTGGAAGAAAGAGTTTGGAAATCAGTACTTGCAAAAGGTGTCAGACGCTGTTAGGTCATTTGGAAAAAAATATTTTAGCACTTAATTATTGTGGCATAACTCCAAAACTTCACGGAAAGAGGATGTGTTTCTTGTCCCATGCAACTTAGGCTTCTCTGAGATGAGCGCTCATTAAGACAACATGGGCCTTTACTGGCTACATGGTTGCATTAGGACAGAATGAGAATTGACATTTCATCTACTATTGGTCTGGACCAAAGATGTGCTAATTTTATACATTCGCATGATTCGTCATTTGAGGTTACCAACTATGACAAGTGATCTATTGTCCAAGTTAATCTGTAAGTTTGGATTTATCTATTAGCTTAAATCAGAGGGCAACCACTTAGACCAGGAGAGGAAAAGATAAAAATGATACTCCTGTCCCTGAGAGTGAATCTGGACAGGAAGCAGGAGGAGTCTCATCACTTTTGGGTCAAAGGATGGTTGACTTTGGGAATAATCAGGCCCACCTTTTTTCTTTCCTCTTTCTTTCTTTTCTTTTTCTTTTTTTTTAACTTGCCACTCATAATCTTAGCTATCTTTTCAGAATGCCATGACAAATGTCCTGCCATCACAATGGATACTCCAGTCATTCAATCAGCATTTTCAATGGGTCGGCCTTTATGCTGGCTACTAAGGATGTAATGATGGATCAAATGAGAAATGGAGTTGATGGGCAGACACTGGTCATGTGGTCCATTGATCTGTGTAATACTGTGTTCGTTTGCTATGGAACATGCATAGAGGAGTTTGTATCAGCCTGGTCTGGGAGCCAAGAGTCAAGTACAGAAAAGTGGCTGGGAAGGTGTTGAAAGAACAGTGTCGTTTTCTTGAGGTTGGGAGATGTACATGTGTCCAGGGGCTGGAAGCAAGCCGGTAGGGCTGGAGGACTGATAACAAGAAAGAGGTGATAACAAGATAAGGCCAGACCAGGAGGGTGAGCCCTGGGAGGCAGGTTGATCGCATGAGTGATTGCCCAACCAGGTGTAAATGGGACCTGCTCTTAGCAAATCAGGCCTTCTAATGGCCCTGTTAGAGGATGGCTGTTGGAAAGTGAATTTCCCAGGACTGGATCAAGATATGTCACAGACGTCACCTTCATAGTGCTTCTTTATCTATTGGCTCTGGCCCTCTGGGAGTTTTTAATGGCACTGGAGGAGCTGACTTCGGTTTGTACTAGTATTTGTAGTCATAAGGAATTTAAATTTCGAACATTATTTACTTGAGGGCCCCAGTAAACCGAACTGGCCTGTATCATCGATCCAACTGATGAACATTCAGAGAGGGTGTTTTCTTGTTGTTGTTGTTTCAAACAAGGTCTTTGTGTGAAGTAACACCAGTTAGTCTTTGAAGCCCTGCATGGGCTCCATCTATTATTTCTCAACAACCAGTGAAGGGTGAAACTTACAATTCTGTGGAGAATTTATCTACGTGACTGCAAATATCAGGATTTAATTCATACAATTAGGAGTCAGTGTAACATGTTGAAGGGAAAGGATCAGAAACAAAGGCTTCTGAAGATAGCTTTCCTTTTCACTTGTATCATATTGTGAATGTACTCGCAATCTTATTCTTTCTATAATGTTGAAAATATAAGTGGCAGTCCAAGCTTGGACTCTGTAGACAGCTTTACCTCCAGACAACAGGACAGTCAGTTATCTCTAACTTTTACAATCTGTGGTTTATTTTAAGCCTCATTATAAAACAGAATTAAAACTCCCAAGTCAAAGCAGAGTAGAATGGAAGCTTCCTGCTCCCTAAACTGGAAGAACTGAAGGTCTTCACAGGAAAAGGGATTTGCAACTGGAAGCTTTGAATAAAATAAGTGAAGTGGTGTGTGTGTGGCCGGGGATAGAGCGGTGGTACCAGGGAGGGAGTCAGGGGAGCTTGGAAGGATAGCTGGTTGTAGATCCTCTGGGACCTTAGAAGTCTGGAGGAAGCTGGGCTACACTTGAGAATTGAGACAGAGCAGCAATGCTATGAAGTGAGTGTTTTGGAAAGGTTATTAAGGTCTTGGTGGTAAGGAGTTGCTCAGATCGCCCTAACACTCAGTATGGAGGCCAACTCTGGTGTGTGATAAGGAGACTTCTTTCATCTCTACCCTAATGCTACCTTAACATACAGTAAATAAAAGTGATTAAAATATCTTATTAAACACTGCTATTTCAGGTTTTAGCAGCAGTTTTAGTGAAGGATGACACTGTTATTTTAAGTTACTCTACAAAGTTTTGCCCTAGAAAATATTCATAATGATGTGGTGAAAACTGATCATCCAACACCAGTGTGTCAAAGTGATCATAGTTAAAAGTCACTGGGCATTTATACTGCAGGGTGGAAATATATAAGGAATGAATTGGTGATTCCTGGGAAAGTGATTAGAACGTGGTTTTTAAGTGGTAACCATTGCATCTAAGTCATGATAGCATTGGACAGTGAGTGGAGAGTTAGAAATGCAAAGTTTCATTTGACAAAGGTTTGTTTGGTGGTTTCGTTTTCTCTGAAAAGAAAGAAGATCATGAGAGATCTTATTTGCCTGTGGCAGATGCACTTATGTCAGAAGTCCAGCAAAAACCTGGGACTTTGGCAACTAGGCTTTGGGTAAATTTGGACACACCCTCATTTGTAATAAACTTAAGGTTCTGTAAATATGCATATCCTCCCTCAAACATATAAACATGATAGAAAATCATATGTGTTCAGTGAGAGAGAAAATACTGATAGTTACAAAATAACACCATGAATTCTTATCTTAGATGGATGCAGAAAACATTTATTTTAAAATTGAGATTCTGTCTAATTCCATAGAAGGAAGATTACTGGAAAGGTAATTTAAATTGTAAGTAGCTTTTGTACTCCAAAATGGGAGACTCATTTGAAACTATGCTTTATTTCTTTTGGAAGCCAGACAACTAGTTTAATAGTGTACACATGAAACGCTAATTTGCCTTGTTAATTGGATGCAATTAAATTGAGGTTATTTTATACTTCTTAATTGTCTGAAAATTACATGTGTTGCCATGCCTGTGTCGTGGGAGGCAGGAGCCAGGGAAGGTATAGTGAGAGTGCAGTGGGAAGGACTGAAGGCTTGGCTTGGTCTTTGCAGAGAACTTTTTGTGACAGTCTGGAAGCTAGTCATCCAAGCTGCCTGGACTTCATTTGGAAACAAAAGAGTTTGGGACAGATGGCTTTTAGAAACCTCTTTCATCCTGTCGTCTATCAGCCTAAAATTCTGCTTCGTCCTTACAGGGGATGCAGTGTCATTTTATTCTGTAATTATGGTATTACCCGAATGAACAAAACACTTAAAAAAAATGGCAGAGGGCCAATTTGGAAAATCAGTTAAGAGGAAGGAACTGGAGGTTTAAAGAGCCCTAGTCCTATGACCCCGGCAGGCACCACTTCCCACTTGTGAACTCACTACTACCCTGAGATTTGGTGTTACTATCTCTGTGTTTACAAGTAAAGGAACTGAGTCGTTAGCGAAGCAGGATTTGAACTCAAGGCTCTGCGCCAGTTCATGGTGTGTAATTGTTCAGGTTAAGAACCTTTCAAAAATTAAAAAAAATAAAAATAAAGGCCAACCAACCATTTTTTACCCCTCCGTATAGGGGTTTCCCTCAGCAGCAGCCTGTGAGTACTTACCAGGGAGTTAAGTGAGTATTCTATGTGTCAGGAGCCTAGATTTGAAATCAGAACAGGGTGAATTCCAGCCGGTGCGAGGAGTGTTGAAAACTCACTCAACAGCCCTGAGGTTATCAAAGGAGGGACTATCTGTTGGAGGGCCGTTGTGAAACTTTTGTGGGGATATGTGCTCTGGTCTCTGCAAGCTCTGAGTGAACGTGTAGTACTCGGCAGCTACGATTATTTTTAAGGGATTGCACCAGAGTGAAAACACAAAAGAACTCAAGTTGTTGTGACAGTAAAATATTCCTGAACTGTTTTCAAATGGTCCGTTAAACTCTTGATTGAAACGGTTTAGAAAACAATGTCATAATGTACGAGGCTTCAACAGTTAACAAGAGGAAACGCCAATTAAGATCTTGGATATTCCTCATTCAGCTCAGCCAGTGTGCTGCACCAGTGAAGTGAAGTGAACTCTCTGGTGTGGGAAGGTTTCTGTCTAAAAATAGCCTTTGGTGTCTGAATTACCCAACTTGAACTTTTGCCTAAGTCTCAATAGCCGGAGAAGCAGTGTTCACCCCTGAGGCCTTGAGCCTACTCATGGAGCAGTTTTGGGGACTGCTGATTTTCAAATGTTTTCCTTACTCATTCAGCGAAGATTCGTAATCTGGGAAAGGTGGTGGTCTAGACACTGAGGCATGCCAGTGCCCCAGTAAACAAAATGGTAAAAAGAGAAGTTCTGATCCTCAGGGAGTTTGCGTTCTAGTAGACAAATGTAGAACTGTTCTGGCAAATTTCGTTACTATGCTATATTTTTTCCAAGGTGTTCAATAATCCCTACTTATATATATCATGAATGCCTTAGCCCAAAAAGGATTTAAAGAAACACTGGAGATTACTTAGACCACTACTGAAATATCCCACTGATTTAAACATGTACATTTATACACACATGTATATAAACATATAAATAAATAGTATAGCACTATTTATTTTTAAAACTTTTTCAGGGTTAAGGGTACAGTGCAACATGCACCCAAACGAGGCTTTCATCCCTAGTACTGCAAAAAAAAAACTAAAAAAAAAAAAAAAGAGAATTTAAATAGTTTTTAATACTCAGTGTTATCAGGCTTTAACATGGTAATGAATGAGACACCTTTTTTTTTTTTGCAAATGATGTATGTATGACATTGCATTATAAATGCATTTGTGAGTTTGCTGACACAAAGATTATATTTGGAATTTATATCTTAATACTATTTAAATGAATGAAGTTTCTAGTAGATTAGGATGGCTCCCACTTCCACCAAAGTGTTCTGACCACCGTGTGTGACAGTGGGCTCATGGTACATATTGGCCGGATCTTCAGAAGCATGCATTGAAGACTAGAAAAGACATGTTATCTCTCTGCAAGGGGGCATATGCATCCAGCCAGGTGAAGGAACCCTAAGTGAATCCAAGTCCTGACTAGACTCTGTCTCGATGGCCAGTCCATCAGTATACTTCCCACTAGTGTGTCTTGCTGTTTCCAGTTTGATTCTGTGCTCTCTAGTTACAAAGACCTCTTGAAGCCATAGTCTAAATCTCCTGTCGGTTTTCACCCAAGTGCACACATGAGCCGGAGCCCTTCTGTGGCTGAGAAGGGACTTAGTAGTTGAACAGGGGTTTGTCTGTATGAGAAGTTGGTTTTCCTTGCCCATCTTCTGTTCAAGAGACTGTAAGGACGAGAGTTGTGTGAAGGGGCTCTAGTTCACAGGTTGGGCTGTAGGAAGTGCTGTTTCTTGGTGGGCCAGCTTGGATAAATATGGTGTAAAAGAGGGAGTATATTCCTTTTTTTCCACTTACCCTTGCCCCATGGAGGCCAAGCAGAATGGAGGAGGGTAGACTTGGAGTGAAACTTGACCCTGTCTTGCAAAGCTGGTGGTGAAATTCTCTGTCTTAGGCACTGGGCAATGTCCCTTGGGACAGTCCTGATGGCCAGCCCAACACTTTGTAGATAGGTCATGAGGAGTTCAGCTTCTAATTGCCCATGGAGCGATGATCAAACTTTGTGTCTTTCTTCACTTGATTTTTGCGCTGGTGGATGATCTCCATTCCTTTAAGCAAGGAAGAAAACCACAAGATTATAAACAATTCAGTTTATTTTCTTGTCCTCAGCCATGCGTCAACGTTTATTCTAGAAGTCTAGAACTTTTGAAGTAAATGAAGATTTCAGATGACAGCTTTGCTTTTCTGAGGATGTGCTCATTAAACTTTACATGAGGGCTGGAGGAGCCACCAGAATGGATGACTCTAAACCCTGACCCCAGCACTTTATTGCTTGCCTCATTATTGATTTTCAAAATGACTCAGGCCAAGGGACTGTACTTCTATCATAGTCTGGTTTTTTTTTTTTTTTTTTTTTTTTTCATCTGTGAAAGCAAAGCTTTGCTGGTACCACTGCTCTGCCTCCTGGGAATGGAGCAGGGCAATACAAGAGAATCAGAGGGGCTATTTTTAGAGTGCAAAGCAACACTAACTTTTGAGAATAATTCAGTTGCTGGAGAAAAAAAAAAAAACCCTCAAACCCTGAAACACAGCAATATGCTTGTGACAAGGGTTAGCAGACCCTTCTTGAGGTGACGGATTATTATTGCTGCAGTTTATTACAGAATATGTGTTTTCAGATCAGATAATGATCACAATCTCCGTAGCTTCTGATAATGTCCCCTGATGGGTTTAACTTGATATAGATCATTACCACACAAGGCTAATAAAATATCGAGCTAGTTACAGCTGTATTCAAGCAGTAAATAAATAAAAAAAAAAAAAAGAGGAAACCGAGGGGGAAGAAAACGCTTCCAAAGGCAATTGTTTTTGAATGTGTAATCTATTTACTTGTTCAAATGACCTTAGTAATATGCATGATGAACTTGGTCCCAAATTTAATCAAGTATAGCCTTTAAAATGGTCCAAGTGGCTCAGAATATTCTAAATGACCTTTAAAAAAAACCACAGCGTTCAACAGTATTCAATATAACAGATCCTTGGATGCGAAATGTGAATGTTAGATTTTTCTAATGGACAGACTCTAAATCTGTGAAGTTATTGAGTTTTGGCTGTGTTTGGAGGGAATTTGCTAATGTTCAAGCCTAATGAGGCCTGACAGTGGTCATCCACAGCTGGAAGAGTTTTATCCCTTAGTGGATAATCCCAGGAATTTACATCACGAAGAGACTGTCCTGGCCACCCTTTTCTCATTCTTATGGGTGATACAAGAGGGAACATTTGAAGATAAGCAGAGGACATTTCAAAACTAATAATAATTACTGTGGTTTTGAAATTGACTAAGATTATATGAGGCCATCTTTCTTAGAGCCAGAAAAACAGTCCCCCTGTGTATGTTAACACTTTGGTTTTTTTTTGTTTTGTTTTGTTTTGTTTTTTGGTTTTTCGAGACAGGGTTTCTCTGTGTAGCTTTGCGCCTTTCCTGGAACTCACTTGGTAGCCCAGGCTGGCCTCGAACTCACAGAGATCCGCCTGCCTCTGCCTCCCGAGTGCTGGGATTAAAGGCGTGCTCCACCACCGCCCGGCTAACACTTTGTAATCTCCTTTGAGACAATTGGTTTGGGTTTAAGATCCTTATGGAGGTTTCCCAATATGCCACACCATTGCATAAAGGAAATGACTGTTCTTATTTGTATTTGACATGGAATTGCCCCTGGAAAATGAGATAGAAGATGGGAAAGGGATGAAGAGTAGGGTCTTTTGGAATATGCACACAGCTTGGTGTTTTGGTCCATGGATTAGTTCCTGGTGCTTTTTTTTTTCCAGCGCATTAGAGTTTGTGTATGAGCTCACTGCACCTTTAGGGGCAGCAGAGCATCTCATAAGACGTTTTTGTTCTTTCACTGTGGTACATTGGGTAGTAAGTACGGCTACGGTGATTTAGTGAGCACATTCAAGTGTCTAAAATGGTGTTGATTACTGTCTTAAGTATAAGATCTGATGTGTTGAGTTTGATCTCTCAGCTGGTGGCAGGGTGCTCTGCAATGGGAAGTCTCTGATACGATTCTAGGAATAGATAAGACCACTGGAGCCATCATTTACTCCCCAGCCATGGAAGAAATAATTCAGGACCGTTCACTCCCTCCTTCTGGATAGTTCTCTTCCTCAGCAACATAGTTCTCAGCAACAATGCAGAATAAATTTACCCACTGTCTGACAGACATTCCTACAATTATTTAGATGATAATCCTGTTCACTTTGTTTACTCCCTGTTTTCCAGGCTATCTCTAGTTCCTTCAACTGGATCTCATGGGACATTTTCATTTTTATTATTTTGTCAGGGATTGAGTGTTCCTGTTTGAAACTTACTCCAGGCTGTTTTTTTTTTTTTTTAATTAGACCTTAAAACTAAGTTGCTTAATTCTATTTACTCTTTAGTTCTAAAGTTTAGATGACCCAATTGGTTTAGAAATGTTTTATAGAAAAGACACAGCCATGCTAGTTGAGATTTTCTAGACAGCTTATCTAGAGCAGAGGTCCCTTGTAGAATCATACAGTGTAAGCTGATTTTAGCAAGTATAATATAAGGTTCTAGTATTATATGTAAGATGCATGAGGAATAAATGCAATATAAACATGAGCTAGTAGAAAATAGAACGTTTACCGCTACCATCAAAACCTGTACAATCTAGCATGCTTAGAAAATAACTGTGGAGAGGAAGCTATTTTAAAAAGAGAAAGGTGAAGGACCACCAGAGAGGCTGAGATAATACATTAAAAAGGTGCAAAATAACCCTTGGCGGAGGATGCGGGAGAGGTTTCTTGGAAGAAGGGGATGCTTGAGTGAGGCGTTGACTTTGACGGGCATAAATACCACAGTGCTGTGATGTGTCAGCAGTGTGTTCAGAAAAGGCCTCTGCTTTGAAGACAGCATAGAATGCATAGGAGGAGAGTGGTGGCTGTAAAGAGAGACTGGAACACAATTTTCTTAAGAACTTGCATCAGCAGTGAGAGATGTACTGAACCACAGTAAGAGTTTGATCCTCGTAATTTTATAAACACAGTTGAAATAGGTGAAAGAAATGCATTTGGAGATTTCTATGCAGGAAATTCAGTTGCATTTATAAAGAGCATGACATGTAAAGACATGAGTTCTGCATTGGCTTAATGTTATTATATACTACCTGTCTTACAAAGGGAGCTGTCTCAAAATAATGACCTCAGTCTTGAAGGTAGAGGGAAGTGAACGTGTGCCTGGTGAATCCATTGCTGTCCACTTCAGTACCATTAGGCCTACCCCTTTACACTTTCTACCTTTTGGGAATAATAATGACATGCTGAGTTTAAATTATTATCACTTTAACATAAAGTAAACTAATGTTTTCTGCAATGTCTTTTTCTCTACTCATTAAAAATGAAGGTACAGAATATTGAAAGTATGTCCATGCGTGTGTATTAATGTGCAACCTCTGAATAGTACAGTATAATATGCAGCTATTTTTGCATCTTTTTAACAGCCTTGAAAAATATTCTTATTTGAACTTTCCCTTACCTATAGTGTCTACAGGAAAACTACTTTTAATTTGCCTGCCTAGATTGCTTATTAATCTATAAAGTGAATAGCCAGGAAAGTCAATATTTAAGCAGGGACCTATGTCATAGAACAAGCAAATCTATATAGAAAGGTGATATATCAGCCTTATAATAGAGTTAATGATTATATATTACTAAAGTAAGAGTTCTCATTTCCTGAATAGGTACTTTGATTTTGCATCTCTTAAAGAGTATGGATATTATCATATTTTAATTTCCACAATTTTAATTTTTGGAGAAATATACTTTGGGTGGGGCTATTATAAACACAGAGTAGTATGTGTGTGTGCGCGTGTGTGTGTGTGTGTGTGTGTGTGTGTGTGTGTGTGTCTCTCTCAATAATTTTCAGGTTTCATTCAGCACGTGTGAGCACTATTAGAATTCAAATTTTATTAAAATTTATAAAATAAATTATAATTAACATTTACTGTTCTGAAATATTAAAAGTAGCTGGTGGCTGACAAAGGAAGTATGCTGTCACACATTGGAATGCTTCCTGACTGTTTCACCACTTGAAAATAATGGCTTTCTAGAGATGTAAGGTCTGAGGAGATGTTGACCGCACCTCATGCTGCCATCCATGAAGAGAGAGACAAGCAGTCCTTGGACCATTTGTAATTCTTGGGACTAAGTTGCAGGTGCTTCGGTCTGACTTGATACCCAGTCAATCATATATATATTCATATACATAACCATATATATGTATATATATATATACACACATATATATACACACACACATACACAAAGAGAAAGTGTGAAACAAGTTATCCTGTAAAGTATCTTTTTGTCTCTCATTCATTTGTTCGTTTTCACATAATGAAAAAGCACCATGAGCCGGGTGTTGGTGGCGCACGCCTTTAATCCCAGCACTCGGGAGGCAGAGGCAGGCGGATCTCTGTGAGTTCGAGGCCAGCCTGGTCTCCCAAGCGAGTTCCAGGAAAGGCGCAAAGCTACACAGAGAAACCCTGTCTCAAA
>CABHPP010108596.1:0-27541 GCA_902168425.1 Peromyscus attwateri
AGGTATGAAAATAAATTATTTACAAAGAAAAAATACAGGCAAGTAGATATAAGTAATTCACACATTTTGATCTAGTAAACTGTGTTTTCCTTAAAACATTTTCATTGAAAATCATTTCTGAAATCACAGAGGCTATTAGTGACACAGATTTCATTGTCCCCATGTTCACTTGATATAAACAAGGAAAAAGTTTATTTATATCGAGCTTCACTAGTTATAATAAGTTGACTCTAAAATCATGATATAAAGTCTTTATGTGTTTGACAATATAGGTATGGGGCAGTGGTATATACATTTTTGTTGGCGGTATGCTACATGAGATGATGTTGATGTTGTCCTCGATCATTTATCACCTTGTGTAGGATTCTCATCATTTGAGTTAACTGACTGGATTCACTGGTTGACCAGAAAGCATCATGGATCTCTCTGTCATTACCCCTTCCCACCTGCACTGGATTACAGATGACCATTGCTATGCCCAGCTTTTACATGGGTGCTAAGAATCTGATCTCAAAATATTTATGTTTATATATCAAGGACTTTATCAACAGAGCCATCTCTCCAGCCCCTGGGGTCTGGGTTTTACAGATTTTTTACCTGAAACTGAGATAAAATTTGTTACCAAGAATTCTATGTTGTGGAAGGAGATATGTTGCTCCTGCTAGAGTAGTCTAATTCTCAGCATTAAAATAATCAGTTAAATCAAGGAAAGAAGAGCTAGTATAGATGAATGAAGAAAAATATAGACAGTTTAAACATGTTTTTTATTATTAGGCATATCAGTTTTATTAAGTCTGGATATTTTGAAAGAAACTAGAAACATGTTTCAACAAATAAGTTACTTGAAACTAAATATAATACTATCTTAGGAAGAAATCTACTGAATAGAGAGAAAAACTACTATATATTCTGAGAAATTGGCTACTATCAACAGACTATCTTTTACTATCATTTAAAACATATATACTTACTGATACTAGCTTATGAATTTGAAAAGGACAAATGGTAAGTTTTCCTGAAACAAACTTTCTATAAGTTCTTAGAAATTTCCCTTTTAATTTTATGGAATTCTATGTGCCAGATAAACTCAAGTGATAGCAGGAGACAAACATAACCCTACTTGAACATCACTCAAATTGAAATGAAGCTTATGTATTATTCCTAAATAGTCAAGAAATAATTTCAAAGTGTGGTGCTAGATCCAACCTTGAGAGAATATCAGTAACATCAATGATAGGATTTATTTACTATGGTGTCTCTTAATGGGTCTCATCTTATTAGACTGAACCAACTTGACGGAATGACCCTATGGGTCTTCTAACTTCTTATAAAGATTTTGGTGTTAAGGATATAATGCAAGATTGCCTGTATCTGTGCAGATAACATATAAAATCTAGATATATCTGGAGTTTAAAGACACAACTACCAAAAGAAGTAGATTTATAATAGCTCATACTTTGGTACTAGCATAGACCCAGATGTTTGTTGATGAGTCACCAGTAGTAGAGATTTAGCATCTCGTTTACTTTGAATCTAGAATGTTCTGTACAGTTTCATGTTTTCATGGCTAAGTTCCATCTTGGTGATGTTGTGAGGTGGTGAATTCTTCAAAAGTTGGGGACTAGTAGCAGGTCTTCATGTTATTAGAGAGTGTCCTAGAAGGGAATTGTGTGAGCCCAGCCTTTCTTTTCTTCTTTCCTCTCTTCTCTCTTTACCTTCCCTTTTCTCTCTCTGTCCATTAGGGGGGCTGCTTTTCCTTGTCATGCATCCCTACCATGTCTTAGAGCTAGCAACAATCTGCAACCCTAGTTCTAGAGGATTCAACACCTTCTGGATTCTAGAAGCAACATACACATGTGGTGCATAGACATACATGTAGGCAAAGTACCCATACACATAAAATAAAAATAAATGCAACTTAAAAAAAGATAAGTGTGTTTTTAAAAGCAAAGGGTAATTTTTACTTACAACAACAAAAATAAGATTATATGAGGCAAGGACCAAACTATATCCTTGAATCTATCATTAAAGTAGAATGATATGTCTTGGTGAAATCACACTTCAACCTGAACTTTACACAAGAATATATGATAGAGGCAAGAATTAAAAACAACGCTGAAGAGAATTCTTTACAGACACTGACCAATTTAATGAGAAATGAGATGTTTTGTGGTGACACATGAGTTTTACTAAGGTAAGAATGGCTTAAATGATGGCTGAAACTTGCCAAAGTGAAGATGAAGAAAATATAAGAAATGTCTAATAATAAACTAATTCAACATGATCACTGAGAGGGGATAAAAATACGAGGGGAATTCATAGTAATTTGAAGGGGATGGGAATAGGTGAAAGAAAGCACATCTCTTGTGACAAGAGGGTAGAAAGGCAAAGCAACTGTCTATGAGGAACCCAAAGAAGTCTACTGATGATTTATAGTCATTCCCCAATATGTGATGTGATTTTAGTTGACAATAAAGAAGATTTTTAGGTGTATCAGAGGTTTGAAATACTGAGAAATAAACACGTTAGCCAATGAAAATAGAGCTGACTACAGCCACTTTAAGGACTACTCAAATACCCTTTGAGCTAAAGATAAATTAGGATTGATATTATGGTTCATGTGATTTTTCCCAAATATTCCTTGGCCCAGGAATAGCAGAACAACAACAATTGGGCAGTCAAATGAATGAGTTCTCTCAAGTAAAATGTCCAAGAACCATATAGCAAACTCCCTGACCACATTATCAGGGAGGGATGGATAGAGGAATTCCAATGACTGCAAAAAGTATAGAGGTAATTTACAAAAAAAAAAAGAAAAAGAAAGAAAGGAAAGAAAAGAAAACAGTGGACCTTGACATTAGTGATTAGTAATTCTGTTTAAAGAGTTTAAAAAAATAAACTCTGGGTCTGAGATTCTGAAATTAAGAGGAAAATAAAAGGGACTGGGAGATTTTTCAGTGGTTAAAGAACCTGTTCAATTTCAAGGATCAGAGTTCAGACCCCCAGAACCCACATAAAATCTAGGTAGACATAGCCAACCTATATTCCCAGTCTTGGAAGGTAAATACAAGGGATTCCTGGCAGACACTGGTTAGCTAGATAAGCAAGATTGGTTAGCTATGAGTTCAAGTGAAAGACCCTGCCTCAATACACAGGTCAAAAGCAGGGAAGGAAGACAGTGTCAACTCTGGCCCCCCACCAGTACTTATGCCTGAGCATCTGTGGTGATGTTGTGGTCCCCAATATATCATGCACCCTAATAAATTTATCTGGGGTCAGAGGACAGAACAGCCACTAGATAGACATAGAGGCCAGAAAATGGTTGCACACACTCCTTTATTCCTATCACTTGGGAGGCAGAGATCCATCTGGATCTCTGTACGTTTAAAGCCACACTGGAAACAGCCAGGCATGGTGACACACACCTTTAATCCCAGGAAGTGATGGCAGAAAGCAGAAAGGTATATAAGGTGTGCCAGGAACTAGAGCTGGTTAAGCTTTTAGGCTTTGAGCAGCACAGTTCAGCTGAGATCTATTTGGATGAGGACTCAGAAGCTTCCAGTCTGAGGAAACAGGATCAGCTGAGGAACTGGCAAGGTGAGATGGCTGTAGCTTATTCTGCTTCTCTGATCTTAGAGCATTCACCTCAAGACCTGGCTTCAGGTTTGATTTTATTAATAAGAACTTCTAAGATTTGTGCTGCAAGCATCTGTACATATACACGCAGCTATAAATTTGTGAGCACATATATACTCAGAAACAAAACTGTACTGGGTGTTGATAAATCTCTGGCTACAACCACAGGGATATGTGAAAGGCAATTTATTTTAAAGTTATAGAGATTTGAGTACAGAGTTTTACACTGGCTCACAAAAGGGATGGAGCATTTGGGACACTGGATAGGATATAGTGTGAGGATCAAAGAAACAGAAGAAACACTGTGGCAGAACATGAAGTAGAAAGAAACAGTATGAGTGACATAATCAAGCCCCCAGAGAAATGACTACTAGGGTGTGGGAAGAAGTAAAATATCTGGAACTGAAAATAAGCAGGGGAAATTCCAAAGAGGACCATAACCACACTCAAGAATCAGTTTTACAGATGGAGAAGCTTGCTGATGACTCCCCACTTCCTGACCCAGAGATATGAGATGTGTGGGAGTGTGAGTAATATCAGCAGGAGACATGCTACATTTGTTCCTGAAGATGAAAAATTTTGGTTAAGCCAAGAGATAGAAAAATGTCACAAGATAGATTAAGAAAATAATTCCTTTTTTTTAAAAAATGATTTTTTCATAAATCATATTGGGAGCATATTGGGGACAGGATGGAAAGATCTGGATACACAAGACTATATGGGGTTATCTTAGGGAAGAAGCTGAGTAGGATGCTGATGAGTACAGAGGAGAGGATAAATATTTGTTTGCAAAAGCTTCCATCTTAGGCAATTGCAAGGGCCACAGGAAATGAGAGATTAGGTGTGCATATGTTTTCCATAATTAGATTCAGATATACTCATATTATAAAGAAATGGTGAGCAAGGAATATGGAGTGCTCATCAGGGATGAAAGCCAAGATTTACACTGTAACTTCATCAGAGGTCAAATAGGAAAAAAGAATGTTTTGGGTCAGATGTCAGAGGTCAAATAAAAAAGAGTAGCAGACAGTTGAAGAGTCTTAGGAGAAGGTCTTGCTGCAACCTGACTAGGAAAAGTTAAAGACCATCTGGGAAAATGGTTCAGTAGACAAAGTGCTTCCTGCACAAGCCTGAGGATCTGGATTAAGATTAGCATAACAGATGAGCACAGCCTTATATCCTGTAATCCCAGAGCTGGAAAGGTTGACAGGAGGATTCCTGCAGTTTTTTGGCCAGCTGACCTAGCCAAATTGATGGACTCCAGACTTAGTGAAAGAGCCTATCTCAAAATATAAGGCTGAGAGCAGTTGAAAGGACCCCTGCTGTCAATCTCTGGTTTACACACATTTACAAACACCACACACAGATAATAAATAAGTAAATAAATAAATCAGAGGCACTATTGCCACAGAAAGATTTCTAGTATCACACTATAGTCAGAATAAATTAATTGCAAATTTGAGGTTTAATGTAGAATCTCAGAGATTGAGTGGAATGGGAGGGTCTGATAAACAGAAGCTGGAAATGACTACTGTGGAAATGGGGCTGTTGTAGAGTGTAGAGCATGCTCTGCTCTCAACAGAGCATTCCAAAGAAGACACATGCCCGGCAACTGAGACACAAAGCCATTTCTACTTTTAAAACCTATTTTCTTATATTTATCAACATTATACCAGGCAATGCTTCAACACTTTTGAGTATAATATACAAATAAATGTGCACATGCATTTTAACAGGTGTCTGAAATATAAAAAGGAGCTATGCTAGGACACAACTCAGTTTACAGTTAACACTACCTTAGCTTCATATATCATTGTAAAATTATAAAATTATGAAAAAATCACAATTTGAACAAAGAGCATATGGATGAAAACAAGCTGATGATCTTTCACTAGCATCACCTGTATTTTCAAGTGGGCCTGGATTGCATGCTAATTGAGAGAAAGAGTGAATTTTGTTTGTTTCTTCAATGTTTTACCTGAGAACCTCTTCCTACTTTTTATCAAGTTACCAAGCACACAAACTACCTGGCTGGACACTGCCAGAAGTGTGCTCCCTGCCTTAACTGATGCTTTAGTAATCTTCACGGATATACTTTCAATTTATTGGTCAAAACAATTTCAAAATATTTTCCTTGAAATGGGCTCAAAATATATATCCCAAATCATCTTTTATACAAGGGCTACTTTTTGCTCGGAAAAGGAAGAAGGAGAAGCAATTCTCAAGCTTATTAATGGACAGAGCTTAATTTACTCAGGAGAGAACACTTGTGGCAATGTGAGGCTTATTCTGAAAGAGGAGCAAGACAGAGGGGAACTTCAGAAACTGTAATTATCTGAAGCAAAGTTTGAGCAATTGTTTTAATGTACCATTGGAGTGTAACTACTTCGTTATCTTCAGAGTCTCACTTTCATGTAACAGTTACAAAATAAATAAAAATACATAAATGCTAAAATTAATTTACTTGCATCGATGACAAAATCTTTTGTTTTATTCAAAAAGCGGTAGGCATTTGGTTTTCCAGCCACATCTTTGTCATAAGCACGGCTTAGCTCTGTTCCAGGAAGCTTATTTTCAGGCAAATTCACAGGGTTGATTAATATCTGAATTTCTGCCACAATATTGGAAAACACTAGAGCTGTAACACAGAAAGACTTAAGTAAAACCAAGAGCAATGAAATGATCATTCTGTAGGCTTGTGCTCATTAGTAATTGTAGTTGATGAAAAGGCTTCATGTAAAACAAAACTAGCATTAGTTTTCCCTTTAAATGAGATTTTAATACACGTTTTCTGTTGGGCCTTACATATGAATTTTTACTAAAGAACAAGTTGAGATCCAATCATTATTTTATCTTTATTTCTTCATTCAATCTGACTGTTGAACTATTACCAAGCACAATTACTATGCCTGTTCAAAGGAAATTTCCCTAATTTCCTCCTTGTCATTGGCCATTCAATCAAGGAATTACGTGTGTTCACTTTAATTAGAAAGTTTACCACATTTTTATTTGAAACACCACTTCAAAACATCAATGCATTGTCTTTTCTGGTTTTATTTGCTTTTTTATTTTCATTATTTTCCACCATCATGAAAAAAGACTCTGCTTTGCTTTATATGTGACTCATTATAGATTCATAACCCCACATCTCCTCAGCAAAAAGCAGAAATAAAATATTGTGAAACTCTCTCCCAGACTGTGAATACAACAAAAGGATAATACATGAGCATATACAGTATCCAAAGAAATAGCCTAGTGTGAAAATTAGCCATAAATTTCTGAAATGCATCATATGATAATATGTAGTACACAAGAGTTAAAAGCAAATAGCGCTACAAAAAGAGGACTCTGGAAATATCAAGTGGAGTCCTGCTTGAAATAACCTAAGGTCATATTAAGTTTTTCTCCTTATTCATACACACCTACATGTACACAAGAATAAGTAAGAAGTCAAGGAATATTAATGGAAACTAAAAGGATCCCAGCACAGATCCAATTCTTTAATACCCATAGTCTTCTAAACTTAAACTCACCTTCACACATTAACAAAATCTTGAAGATATTCATACTCAGGCTGGCTTCTCCAATGTCCACACCAAGGCCACTAACAAATGCACAACTGTGGCTATTTATATAAATTCAGTCTTCATACAAGTTAAGCCAGCAGGTCAGTAAGCTGTTACTCAACCATGATGACAGTAGATTTACTCTGTTTATCTGAGTGATTATGTGCACAGGTCGTATTTCAGCTCCTGTGTTTGTTCCCACACAAATCTGGTAAGATTATCTGCAAAGCCAGGATCACTATGTGCCACCCATTTAATTCACACTTTTCCAGTTGATGGGTGGTTTCCTATGGAGAATTTTTGGCAAGAAGGCAGGTGATCTCTTCTTTAATTCTTCTGGATCTAGAAAACCCATGCATTCTTTCAAACCCTGCTTGAGACATTGCAACTGACATTGGCTGTGTAATCACCTGTGTGCTTATGGCTTCTTAGTACTTGCAAGGAGCAACAAGACCCACACATAGGCAGCTCAAACCCTAGCAAACATAAAGAATGGATAAAAGTAACTGTACCTCCCAGAGAAGAAGCAGGGGTCAATAAAAAGCATGAAAGTTCAGATCAGAAAGAAACACTTTTAAAAAGAAAAATACTCAGAGAGGTAGCACTATTTTATAGCAACAATTTCCTGACATCCTGTTAGAAAAAGGACTGCTTATTCTTCCCAGTATTTATGCGTTTACATATTTTAATTATTCACATGCAATTTGGCATAACTTAGAATTATTCACACAAGCTAGAATAAATATAAAAGAATAATCAAGCCAACAATACCAGTTAAATGTGTAACAATGTTCATAAATACATTGAAAATTATGTAAATATGGCACACTAAAATGTTTTCTGTCTCTCAGCTATTGTAAATGATGTATTTTATAATATGAATTATTATTTTGTAATAATAGTGAAATGAAGAGTGAAGTAAATAAAAATCAAATAATACTTCTGTAAAAACTAATTTATATTTTGCCTATTAACTGTTCAAAGAGGAATTTACTTACTAAACATTTTATTAAGTACATATATTTATGTCATATAGAATACAAAGATAATACAGCTCATTATATGCCTTAAAATACTTATATTGAAAAATTAATAAACATTCCAATTAAAAGTATGATTTATATGTTTAGCTTAATATATTTAGCAAAGTAATACATGTAAACAATTTACTTTGAATACATGAACACTGAATCTCTACTTCCAACTCTGGTTTACCCAAAACAAATCTTGTATATCCCCTTTCCCTCATGGCCTCTAATTTTTTCATTTCTCATTGAATTCAATTAATGCTTCCTGTTGGAATGTTGATTGGTCTCGTTGGCTTGATCTGATGCAGGTAACAATAGCTGCAAGGTCATGAGTGCAGTGGCCATGTCCAGAAGACAGCGTATTGTGGCTCTCTTCCATATCATTCAGTGCTTAACGTCTCATTAATTCTTCCATGATTCTCTCTGAGCCTTGTGTGAGGGAGGGGATGATGATAGCAATCATCATTTGGGGCTGAATGCACAATAGCCACTTATTCTCTGCGTAAGTGACTGTTATTTTAATTATTTAATGGTTTTATATATTCATATCTGAGGTCAAAGTCCATATAATGGAGCTAGAGAGATGGCTTGGTGGTTAAGAATGCTTGCTGTGCACCTGGCCAAGCTCTGGGCATCCAGCTGAAGAGAGGGAAGAGGGATTCTATGAGCAAGGGGTATCAAGATCATGATGGGGAAACCTACAGAGACAACAGAACCAAGCTGGTGGGAACTCACAAACTTTAGACCAACAGCTGTGGAGCCTCCATGGGACTGGACTAGATCTTTTGAATGTGGGAGACAATTGTGTAGCTTGGTTTGTTTGAGGAGCCCCTGGAAGTGGGATCAGGATCCATCCCTGGTGCATGAGCTGGCTTTTTTTTAGCCCATTACCTATGACGAGACACCTTGCACAGCCTTGATGCAGGGGGAGGGCCTTGGACCTGCCTCAACTGAATGTACCAGGTTTTGCTGGCTCCCCATGGGAGGCCTTACCTTTTCGGGGCTGGGGGGAGGTAGTTTTTTGGGGGGAAGCTGCAGTGGGAGGGAGCAGGAGGAGGGATGAGAGGAGGATCTGTGGTTGGTATGTAAAATGAATAAAAATTTCTTAATGAAGAAAAAAAGACTTGGGGGAGGGGAGGAATATGGCCAAAATACATTGTATGTAAAACATTTAATAAAAAAATTAAAAATATGCCTGGCGGTGGTGGCACACGCCTTTAATCCCAGCACTCGGGAGGTAGAGCCAGGTGGATCTCTATGAGTTTGAGGCCAGCCTGTTCTACAGAGTGAGATCTAGGACAGGCACCAAAACTACACAGAGAAACCCTGTCTTGGAAAACAAAACAAACAAATAAACAAAAAAAATTAAAAATAGAATGGTTATATATGTATTTTTCAAAAAATGCCTTTCTGTCATATGAGTTTCCTTATAAGAAAAGCAGTTGCTTTTGTTGTGTTTTTAAATGGTGGGGAGGAGTCACGCCATACAACAGAGCCCACATGGGAGGTTTATTGAGGAGGGAGAGAAGGGGGCAGAGACCCAACCCTGGGGACCAGAGTGAAGGAAAGAGACAGGAGGTGGGCAAGGAAAGGAATGTGCACAGGGGTGCTCTTAGTGGCTGCAGCTGAGGATGTATACTGTCAGGACCCTAACAGAAGGCCAGCACAGATGCCTAAGTGCTAGCAACTTTCTTATTCCTCCTTAAATGACACATTTATCTTTAAAGGACTGATATAGTACAGTTTCTTATAATCACACACAGATGCTTGCATATTATGGAAAATAATAATATATAATATAAATTCATATTTAAGGATAGTGGTTAATAATAAATCAATACAAGACTTGACATTGTATGGGCATTGAAGAATTAGCTGTTTATTCTAATATTTCTCTTTGGCTGTTGGTGTTTTGTTTATGTGTGTGTTTCTGCCTTCCTTGGCCAAATGCTAAGCAGGTTGCTAGTTTTCTCTGAGCTTTTACTCACTTCCTTTGCTTCAGCACTGGTTCTGGGTTCAGATTTGCTGGGTGTCTCCTGTAGGTGCAGTATCACTGTTTCAAAACTAGAGGGCAATCCAAGTCCAAGTTTCTCTGGTCTGCACTATTGGTGCTTATTCCCTAAAGAACCAGGAAAGTGCCTACAGAGGATGTTCTGTTCTCACAAGCCTCACCTTGAGGAGTAAGTAACCCAGATGCCTCACACATTTACTGGCCTGTGTTCACAGTGTTAAGTTTCTGCCTTCCTTTAGGCAGTGATAAACTAACCCCAGGCTCCAGCATCATGACTGTGGTTACTAGTGTCCCTGTGCTGTGTCTTACTATGGGCCAACAACCTATAAAGAACAGGGCACTGGAGTCATACTAAAACCTTCCCGCCGAAATGGACGTTTCTCCATGACTACTGAACCCAAGCACAATGTAGCTGGCTGGGGTAGAAATTCCATCAGCGGAAGCTATATGCCTTCCACGGGCCCCTGAGCTGTGCTAGCGCCCTGTGTTCAGGCTGCCCCAAAGGGGTGTCAGGATCTGCCCACAGCAAGGCTCTATTTGCTGCATTAGCACTACATTCCAGCTTGAAGTCTTGTGTTTAGAAATTTGTCCTACCCTCTGTGAATGGGTCCTAGTATGCTACTATGCTGCCAGAGGTTTGGGTAGTGTTGATTCAGACTGTCCGTTGCCACACAGACTTTTGTTATCCTGAATCTTACATGCAAAAAAGGCCTGCATGTTTTCAGTGGTGTACAAAACCCACACAGTAACTAAAGTGGCAGGCCCAAATGTAAATCCATCCGACTGGAGCACCGATCTCTCTGCCTTTTGCTGGGACAGTTTTAAAACTCTATGTACATGCACTGTTACGATGGCAGCTGTGCTGCTCAAGGGTGGATAGGAAGAGACAGAAACAGCCTCTCGGCCACCGTAGCAAACCCTCAGCTAGATCGTGCATGATTCTCAGAGTCTCTAGGAACTGCCCATTCTTGAAGGGGGATAGATGTGTTACAAGCCTACTCCAAAGAACAAACTGATTCAGGATACAACTGTAATCAATTTTATCAATGTACAGGTTTCCGAGTGAAGTTGTAGCACCTCCAAAAAGCTCCATTGATGAGCTCTGGTGTAAGTGTGAAGGATTTGTTTTTTTCTATTGGGTACTGGATTTTTTCATGACAGCCTTGATTAGGAGTCTACACCCTGTTCCCTATCAAGGGGAGATTTCTTCCTGCTCTGCCACTCCAAACTGAAACATCATCTAAGGTTATCAACATTCAGTTGAAATAATTTCTTGATTTCCTGAATAATTTAATAAAGATGGTATTCCCATTTTTCCATTCAAGACTCTTAGAACTTCAGAATGAACAGGAAGGTTCTTTGATAGTTTAAATAATTTGCTGATTCAGTATTCCACTGAGACTAAGAAGGGTATAGGTGACTCAGTGTGGTGATATTCTGTTCCACAAAATATTGTGCACCCTAATAAACTTACCTGGGGTCAGAAAACAGGACAGCCACTAGACATAGAGGCCAGAAAATGGTGGCACACATGCCTTTAATCCTAGCATTCCAGAGGCAGAGATCATCTGGATCTCTGTAAGTTCAAAGCCACACTGGAAACAGCCAGGCGTGGTAACAAGAGCCTTTAATCCCAGGAAGTGATAGCAGAAAGCAGAAAGGTATATAAGGTGTGAGGACCAGGAACTAGAGCTGGTTAAACTTTTAGTAGCAGTTCAGCTGAGATTCATTCTGGATAAGGATTCAGAGGCTTCCAGTCTGAGGAAACAGGATCAGCTGAGGAATTGGTAAGGTGAGGTGGCTGTAGCTTTTTCTGCTTCTCTGATCTTCCAGCATTCACCCCAATATCTGGCCCAGGTTTGATTTTATTAATAAGAACTTTTAAGATCCATGCTAGAACTCAGCTTGTCACACTGCTAGAAATACTTTGGAAAACAGCCATACTTTGACCAGGATATCAAAATTTCTGATAAAATAAAATATTAATTAATACATGTAACAAAATCATGAAAGAATAAAGCCAACAAACTTACATATGGCACTGGCAATGAGCTGAAGCTTGGCTTTTAATTAGCTATCCAAGAGCAGTTCCTGAAAATGTTTGTGTAAGAAGTCTTCTGTGGGATTTGGGGTGCATGATGTTAGGGTAGTTAAGTAAGCTTTTAGGCCCATTATTCTGTACAGATTCATTTTGAGTGAGATGCTGGAAGGCAGTCTTCCATAGACTTCTATTATCTCTACTAATCTTGTTAACTTAGTAACTGACCACACTGGTTGTTAGTTCTCTTTGAAGACAGTCTTGTAGGACAGTCTTAAAAGATGCAGTGTTATCCCCTGGATGGGGTGGGGTTGTTCATCAGCCAGAATAAGAAAGGCTCCAGCATATGTTATAGTCAGTCACACTTGGGTCCTTTGTAAAAGTTCAGGTTCCCAGTACTCACCCACAGCATGTATGTGCATCACTTGGCCTTCTTTGTCTTGTTTTCAAGGATATGGGACTAAACATGGGAATCAACATAAATTCTGATATTATCACTTCTGAAGTTTCCATAATAAACAATGTCCTTTGTGCATGATTTAAGAGTCTCCAGCCAGGCGGTGGTGGCGCACGCCTTTAATCCCAGCACTCGGGAAACAGAGGCAGGCGGATCTCTGTGAGTTCGAGGCCAGCCTGGGCTAGAGAGTGAGTTCCAGGACAGGCTCCAAAGCTACACAGAGAAACCCTGTCTCGAAAAACCAAAAAAAAAAAAAAAAAGAGTCTTCTAATACCTAAGGAAATTTAAGTTCTGAGTTGGAAAACAGGACAAAATATCAGACCCTTTGTGGATTTTACTATGAAGATACCAATGTATGTTTCTAGCCATGAGAACCTTTTATCTCAGTACATAATACAAATAATAATACATATAATAATAATACACATAATAAACACACATAATCCAGGCCAAAACTTGTAGAAATATTTAGAATGTAGTTAGGGATTATGCTAGTTTAGTAAAGTTGAGATCCATGATTTCAATAGTCATGCGTAATTGGCTGGGTTTCCAGTAACAGGCACAATTTCCTTCTTTAACAGTCTGTAATTGCAATTAGAGAGCTGGTGGTGAATGCCATTTGATTATTCAATACAAGGGTCAACCCTGAAAACAAACATACACATAACATTATACAGAATGATCAGGTTGTGCATATGTATTTAGGAATATGTATGTGTGTATGTATGTATGTAGGTAGGTAGGTAGGTAGGTAGGTAGGTATCCACAATTAATGTAAAAAATCCATGAATTTGAAAGACAGAAAGGTATGTAGGGGGGAATTTGGAGGGAGGAAAGAGAAGAGGAAAGGAAGAAATTATATTATAACCTCAAAAATAAAAGAAAAAAATTAAATGTAGAAAGGAAAATATCAGATGTGTGCCATGCCTTCATGGTCAAATACTATAAACACCAGTATGTGCCCAATTTTCATAGAAGTAGCATAGCAGCACATATGCAATTAAAAGTACCTGAGTCTAAAACAGTGTTTCATCTATGAGCTTATTGCCTAATCTCCCTAGACATTAATTTCTCCCTTTATAATATATGGTAACTTAAAACAATGACCTCAGAGCTGTTATGAAGAAAATATGAGGTCATACATAAAAGAAGCTAGCACAGTCCAGTGTAGGGGACTCCACAAACATTTGCTATTGCTTTGGAGCAACTTAGGGTATCTCATTAAATACCTCAAGTTCTGCAGTGGAATTTTGTATTCCTTCATACTATATACCCCATGAGATCATGATTTAAATATTTTCGGAAGTAACCTACCCTATTGTAAGTTCTGTTTTATATCAACAATAGCAGTGAGATTTCTATGTAATGCTATAAAGCTTCCCTAAAGAATGAACAGCTCTTTTATACATGAGTCTGCAGGGACCTCTTATGGACTGAGTGCAATCTACCCTCTATACCCACCATCAAACAGTTCTAATTTGAAAACCTGACTATGTTACTTTTCCATTAAAATGTTCTTCCTACAAAACACTGCAAACAACTCAGAATATAGAAGCCTACTCTTTACTTGTTTCTTCTTTTCCCTTCCCTATTGTTGGTTGTTTTTTTCTCTTTCGGGTGGGAGGACACCACTCAGCTCCCAAATAAATCACACATGGAGGCTTATTCTTACTATGAATGCCCAGCCTTAGCTTGGCTTGTTTCTTGCCAGCTTTCCTTAACTTAAATTATCCCATCTATCTTTTGCCTCTGGGCTTTTCCCATTCTTTTGCTTCTGTAAATCTCACTCTTACTCCATGGCTTGCTGTGTAGCCAGGTGGCTGGCCACTGGAGTCCTCCTCCTTCTCTGGCTACTTCATCTCCCTCTTTCCTCCCAGATTTCTCCTTCTATATATTCTCTCTGCCTGACAGCCCCACCTATCCTTTCTCCTGCTTTGCTGTTGGCCAGTTCTTTATTAGACCATCAGGTGTTTTAGACAGGCACAGTAACACAGCTTCACAGAGTTAAATAAATGCAACATAAACTAAAGTAACACACCTTAAAATAATATTCTACTATACTTCCCAGGCACAATGTAGCCAGTAAAATCTGGGCTTTTGAATATTTTTTTCACTCAATCTCAAATATGGTTCATTTTCCAGAAATGCTACGCTTCTCTTTCATTTCTCTCCTGTGAAATTTACTCATCTTTTCAGGAACAAGATCAAATGTCACTTTATCCATGAAACTATTTATGATTTCAGCAGTAGTGACAATGTCTTCCTCCTTTCATGCATGAGAGCACATATAGGTAGAGTGTAATGAGAAACATACATGAGTCTTTTATTGTTTAACATATTTTCCCTCAAGTCTCAGTAAAGGGAAAGGTTTGCTTTCTATTTGTTTTGTCTTTAATGAACAACAACAAAATTGTGTTTATCATGACACTGTGAATTAAATTCTATGGCAATAAATATATTAAAATCTCCAACTGCCTGGATATCACATCAAAAAACTACTGCCTCAGTTCTTTGAAACTGAATATTTTCTCCTTATGGAACATTTTCATCTTGGATATCCCCAAGTCTTAATTCCTGAACTCCTTCAGAATTGAGTCATTTATTCCTTTCTTAAGTTTACCCTAGACCGTGTGATTCCTTCTTCCTATTTTTATCTCACTGTCTGATTTTTTTTTTCATAGTACTCAGCATCCTTAAACATACTATGTGACTGTTTAAAGTATTTCATCTGTGGTCTGTTAGTAATCATTATTATGTAAACCATTTTAAAGAAGGAATTTTTTCTTCTCTTCAAGAAAGCATCTTTAGGAACTGAAAGTACCCCAGGCTAGACAGTCATTTAAAATAATTACTGGGGTAAAAACCAGAGAAATGATTTTCACACCATAATATTTTTCATTCAGTGTCACATATAAAAATGGATTTAGGAAAATGTGAAAGAAATTGATTTATGATGCTGAAATGTATTCAGCATGCCCTGCACCTAGCTAGGTGATAGTTGCTAGACAAAGTAGATAGATAGGTTAACCATAGGTTTATATCATGGATATTTTATCTTTATATTATATTAATATATAGTGATACCTTGTATCACTGTGAACAAAAAACTTAGAAGAACAGCTTCAAATGAACACATTCCTCTGTCTCCCAGTCTCAGAAGATTTAGTGATTATGTGACCCCATGCACTCATGAAAAACATCATGGCCAAGAAAGTATGTGACAGATTAGGGTTCTCATACCAAACAAGAAGACACTGTAGGGTGAAAAGGGTCAAGGACAAACACCCTGACCCTGATGACCCCAGGACCAGGGCTTGAAATCCTACCAATCCCTGAACACAGAATCCTACCAATCCCTGAGGTCCCTGAGCTTGAAATAACACCAATCCCTGAGGAGGAAATGCCAATCCCTGAGCTTGCCCCAGAATCAGACCACAAAAAATGCACCAATTCCAAGCCACCCAGGAAAGCTTTGCCCCTCTTCCAAAGAAATCCTATATAAGGTCTGCACTCTGTTCAGTTTGCTGCTGAGGCAGCCACTCTCCTGGATTCTTCCTTCTTAGTAAACATCTTCAGTGAGGTTTGTCGTGTGATGTGACACTGTTGCTGGTTGTTTTTTACTCTTTTGGAGGACCTGCCACCCAGCTCCCAAATAAATTACACACAGAAGCTTATTCTTACTTACAAATGGCCTTACTTACAGGGCCTTAGCTTGGCTTGTTTCTTGCCAGCTTTTCCTAATTTTAAATTATCCCATCTGCCTTTTGCCTCTGGGCTTTCCCGGTTCTCTTACTTCTGTAAATCTTACTCTTACTCTGTGGCTTGCTGTGTAGCTGAGTGGCTGACCCCTGGATTCCTCCTCCTTCTCTGGCTACTTCTTTCTTCCCAGATTTCTCCTTCTATGTATTCTCTCTGCCTGCCAGCCCCACCTATCCTTTCTCCTGCCTTACTATTGACTGTTGAGTTTTTTATTAGACCATCAGGTGTTTTAAACAGACACTGTAACACAGCTTCATGGAGTTAAACAAAATGCAACATAAACAAAAGTAACACACCTTAAAGTAATATTCTACAACATGACACTGTCACCAGCATGGATCCCAACTGTAACACCTTTCACTGGAGCCAGAGCAGAGCAGAACTGTAACACTTTGCTGGGGGAAACTTTCTCCTAGTGGAGCAGAGCTGTAACTCTTCTCTAGAGCAGAGTGGACCAGAGCTATAACAACTTCGCTGGGGAACACCCCCCTATCCCCACCCGACCCCTCACCACCCACCCACCCCCACCACCCATCCCCACCTCCTGCTAGAGCAGAGTTGTTACACTTGCATTGGGGAAACCTTTCTCTGGAGCAGGGCTGTAAACTGCTATGCTTAGAGTGAGTTTGTGATACCTTGCCGTTCGAGCTGCAATGCTTACAGACACAGTGAAAAAGAGGACAAGACAAGAGTTGTGCTCAAGGTTCTGCTATCGTGGTTCACTTTCAATAGACCAGAACCTATCTCCTAAAGTTTCCCAAACTTCCCCAAATAGTGCTACCAGCTGGGGATAAAAAATTCAACCCATGAAAGCCCAGGAAGATCTTTTATCCTCAAACTGTAACACACACATTGTGTTTATATATGTGTGTGGGTTTCTGAAAAGCACTCAACAAAAATTTGCAGTGGCATAAAAGTTTTTTAGGATACATCTTTAAATAACTCAGAGGACTAAAGGACTAAACTGGAGTTTTGTAGAACTTTTACTTGTATACCCCCATAAAATAATGAATTAAATACTTTTTTTGGAAAAAAATTATAATTTTGAGCATTTGCACCAAGTAGAAAAGTATATGAACTCCTCAATATTTTAAATGTGAAATATTAGTAAATAAATAAATTATGCCTATGGCCCTACTGAAGCCAGGGTCTGTGTTGATATCCATGGCTCCTGTTACCATCAAAGGCCACATGGATGCCCAAGGTCTGGGCTACCACCTGTGCTGTGGGATGTCCTGTATGCTGTGAATATATGTTGCTATGATTGATCAATAAATAAAATGCTGATTGGCCAGTAGCCAGGCAGGAAGTACAGTGTAGGCGGGACAAGAGAGAGGAGAAGGGGGGGGGGGGCTGAGTCAGGAGACGCTGCCAGTGGCCACGAGGAGAAGCATGATATAAGATACCGGTAAGCCACGAGCCACGTGGCAAGGTATAGATTTATAGAAATGGGTTAATTTAAGATATAAGAACAGACAGCAAGAAGCCTGCCATGGCCGTATAGTTTATAAGTAATATAAGTCTCTGTGTGCTTACTTGGGGGACACAAGTGGGAGAGATTTGTCCCGACTGCCGGCAGGCCAGAACACAGGAAAACTTTAGCTACACACCTGGGGCCGTGTTGGGGTCCAAAGGCCACATTGCCAATGAGAGCATGCTGATCAGAGTGGCCGGCTCTGCCACCTGGGGCAATGGTGACATCCAGGCCTGGCTGCTGTTGAAGAATGTATCTGGGTCTGTGGCCCTACCTCAGCTGGGGTCAAGTGTTGAAGGCCAAGGCCTGTGTTACCACCAAAGGCCACATGGTAGCCCAGGGTCTCAGTTGCTACCTGTGGCCTTATGGATGTCCAAGGGCCATGCTTCTGTCAGAGCCATGCTTATCTGAATGGCCTGTCCTGCCACCCAGGGCCATGGTGGCATCCCACCTTGCACTGAATGCCACTGAGACGAATGAGGAGGTGTTGTAGAGACAGGAAAGACAGGATGGAAGAGGTTTTGTTGTTGTTGTTGGTTGGTTGGTTGGTTGATTTGGTGTGGTTTTAATTTTCTAATTTTCTTTAGGGAGCGACACTGCAAGGGCGAAGGGAGGATATGGGGAAATGAGAAATGAGTTAGTTCATTTGGAATATGATATTGTATTAGTATAATATAAAATATCTGTTAATTCCTTCGAATATAATATTTTTAAATCATCTTTAAAAGTCAAAAATTAAGATAAGCAACAGAAGGGCATGTTAAATAACAGCCAATTAGTCTGTTCTCTAGAGAAGCTGAGAAAAGCAGGGAACGCAGGGAAGGGGAAGAGGGCCAGCTCTGCTATCAGTCCTGAGTCATTGGTTGCATGCCTGAAAAAATAGAGAGCTTGGTGAAGAACACAAGCCCTTTGAACCAAAGGCTTTAGGAACCCTTGGAGGAAATGGCGGTTTATAATTAGTTTTGGATTACTATTTAATCTCACAACTGAGACAAATTCCCATCCATCATATGAATCCTCTCATATAAGATATTGGACTAAAAGATATATTTAATAAGAAGCATCCATCCCATTTCCTGCTTCATGTGTTTATTTAGGACCACACAATTTACTTGAGCAGGATTATGAGGTCTTTCAGATATATACTGGTTATTTAGTTGTTCAATGTGTTCTTAGTTACCTTTTATTCTTAAATGTACAAAAATCTTTCACTGTAACAAACCTGCTAACTTAGCTCTGATAGATCCAGTCTATGGGCACTCTATGTTCTTATATTTCCTTAATATTGTTCATGTTGGCAAGTATGAATTAGGAGAGGAACGAAGGCAGATGATATTTTTCTTCTCTCTGCTTTTCTTACATGCTCTTTTGAAAGTCTCATCGTTCAGATCTTGAATTCCTCATGCTACCAATTACTGTACGTATTACATCTAATTAATGTGTCCCAGAAGAGAGAAAGGAACGTTTGGCTAGAATTCAAATTGATACAGACATTTATGAAAAAAAATCAAAGTTGGTTATACTTGTCCTCAGCTTTCTTTGGAGCCCTATTTCATGTCCTTACTTTATTTGGTGAGTTTGAAAAGGAACACACTTCACCTTTCAATTTATTCTAATTTTGCCTTTTACATGACTAGTACATTACATTTATTAAAAAATTGATTGTATATTGATATTTTTCTTTTCTGTCTCAAGTTACAAATGCCTTTAAAGTCAGAATAATTTTATTTTCATTTTCTGTGGTTTGAGCCTTGTACATAATTTGCAGTTTGGTGGATAATAGAATAATGAATGGATGCATAAATTCCATGAATGAATGAGTGACTAAACTATTAAATACTTAGTGGTTATTAAATCTTAATATAACCAGTTGTGAATAAAGCAGTCCTTAATTTTTCTACCATAAATAATCAAATGGCAAAAGAGATAACATTCAAGCATTACAGATGAGAAATCCATTTCCTTAAAGAAAAGTTAGTTAAATGGTAGTAATTAATTGCACATATCAATCTAAAACCACGCGTCCCTTGTAAAACCCTAAGATTCAGCAATACAGTTCTCATCCCTATAATACCGTCCCTAACTCAAGCTAGTGGCATCTTCTAATCAAGACACTACAGTCTCAGCTTTATTTTCTTACATGTACAATGTACCATTCATTTCCAATGCATGAAGTTGAACCTCAATTCAATAAGTTTTATGAGAACCTACCCTAGTACTATGCTGAAAGTCTTAGTGAAAAGAAATGTAGACATTTCAACATAAAGGGAATGAGTGGGGAATTATGTAAAAATAAGACATATTTAGAAAAAGTAAGAATGTAGTTTGTCTTAGTTGGGGTTTTATTGATGTAATGAAAACATCATGACCAAAACGCAAGTTGGGAAGAAAGGGTTTATTAGGTTTACACTTCAGCATTGCTGTTCATCACTGAAGGAAGTCAGGACAGGAACGCAAACAGGGCAGGATCCCAGAAGCAGGAGCTGATGCAGAGGCCATGGAGGGGTGCTGCTTACTGGCTTGCTTCCCCTGGTTTGTTCAGCCCACCTTCTTATAGAACCCAGACCAGCAGCCCAGGGATGGCACTACCCACCATGACTAGGCTTTCCCCTACTGATCACTAAATGAGAAAATGTCGTACAGCTGGATCTCAAGGAGGCATTTTGTCAGCTGGGGCTTTTTTCTCTGATGACTCTATAGCTTTTATGAAGTCGACACACAAAGCCAGCCAGTACATAGTTGTTCTTATCTAGATTTTAAAGAAGTTCTGCAGTACCTTGAGTGTATATGGGAACTCTGGGTTCAGAGATCTGAGGCAGAATTTCACTAGACTCTAGAAACTGCTGAAACACAGGAGCTAATTCCTCTCACTAGGGAAACAGGAACAATAGCAGTTATAATAATATGGATCCAACTCTTGTATTTATTGTAATGATTACATACAATTTATATGAGGCTCAGTGGAATAAAAAGGATTTAGACATGTCTACATATGCATAGACATTTTTAATACCCTGAGACAAGTTCTTAGGACCTATAAGAACAGGGCCTACAGGCACAGGGTGATGGAGTTTGAGAAAGCCTAAAACATGAGGGAACACAAGAATAGCATTCTTTATAGATCTCATGGGTATGTCCCAGTTTGGCAGCACTACTTAGCATGAATTAGGCATCTCAAAGGTGTATCCTTTCTCACCTTAAAATGTGCACAGTTGTACATTGCAGACATCCCCAAAGCAGTGAGGGTAGACATGTAAGGGAGTGGTATATAGTGAGGGGAGATAGTGGTACACTATAGTTACCTGGTACACAGAAGTTAATATAACTATAGAAGCTGTGTACGTAAGAGCCCGTAAGACACTTTCAGAAGGATGCTTGGAAGATACTATAAAGTAACTTTGTGATAAAGAAAGGAAAAGACCAGTCATGTCATATAATTGTGATTATGCTCCATATGCACACACTCATGCATACGCACACGCGCGCGCGCGCGCGCACACACACACACACACACACAGTCCTCTAATAGCCATACGTGTATGTATGCAATATAAGCATGTATGTCAATGTTTTCTATTTGAAGATCTCTCTACCCACTCTCCTGAGTCTCTTCATTAAAACAGGAGCAACTTTGTATTCACCAATACTAACTTCCCATTTTCCTTCATACACAACTAGAAGACATCTTTGACCTTTTTGTTTTGTTGTTTTTCCCCCCTTTGCTTTTTTTTTTTTTCACTAGGTGTGGCCAATGAGATGTGGAAGAAATTACCGTATTCAATTCCAAGCCTAGTACATAAAAAATTCCCACATGAGCCTACAAATGCTCTGATGATCAAACGTAGAGGAACCTTCAGAGATCTCAGAGCCCCCTGGACTGAGGCAGCCACAGGATCTTACAAATCTGGGTCCCTGGGTGACAATAGGAGAAGCTGCCCACCAACCAGAATTGCCTGCTCTAAACTAATGTCACATCACAGGTATTTGGGGTTACTTTGCATAACTAATGTACACAACGAAATATTCTGAAATGCCATCTGCTTGCACCTTTTCCACAGATCACATCTCTCTGGATCTATGAAAACAAGAGGAGGAGAAAAAAAAAAAAACAAAAGCAACAGCCAGAGCTAGCTGCAACCAGACACCATAGCAGACTTTGTTCACAAGTAAGTAGTTACTTGAGTGGTCTCACAACAGTCATTATTTCAGCCTTCGCACTGTCTACCTGAGAACTATCCAGGGCTCTGTCTTTGTCTGTTCTCCATCTGTGAGAAAGCTGACCTGCCCTAACTTCCACTCCAGCAGTACTGTTAAAAAATCACTGTACACTCACCGGTCTGTACTTTTCTTCCTAAAACGGGGGGTTGACCTCAAAGGAAAACAGGTTTAGGCTACATCGACACGGGTGACCATGTGTGGCACAAAATAGACTTTCCAGCATGCGTTTATTTGGCAATGACTTAAAAGTACAACCAGATGTTTTCATGGAGAACAGTTCTTTTAGCCACAAGTGTTTCCAATTTAAATACATTTGTTTTGACTCTATTTTGCTGCAGATGGAAAACATCCATTTTCTTTCTTTCCAGTGGGGATAGACAGTGAACGTTGGCAAGTCTCATAGAGAATGATTACCAGCATAGACAAAACTTCAGTGAAAGCTGTATTTCCATAAGGAGAATTTTTTAAAGACAACTTTGCATGTTAAATAGGTTGGCTCTTTTCAAACAATTTCTTCCCTTTAATTTGTACCGTAAGTCTTAAACATCTGTATGTGTTTGATCTCAGGGAACTATCTTGCTCTTCAGTGATAAGTCTGATGGATCTATTCAGAATGACAGCACAGCTTCTGGGTAGACCATCAATAGCTACTGCAAATAGATGCTTAAGATGTTATCAGGAGTATATTATATGGAAGTACTTTATCAAATTTACTTGAAAATGGCAAGATGAAAAGTAACAAGAATTTTAATAACATTTTGGAAATAACATAAAAATGTTTTCATACTTCTTTTGGAACAAACCAATGTGTACATGACAAAGTCTAGCAGGATCTTGGCAGGAGTTTACTTTTTGTTGTTGTTGTTGTTGTTTTTGTTTGTTTGTTTGTTTTTTAACCTAAGAGTTACAGTTTTCTTCAACCAAATTTTATTTAATTTTCATCTTTTTAAATTTAAATCTGTAATTTGTGAGATGCTTCTAAAAACTGTTTAAAATTTTTATTCTTTGTCTTAGGGTATTAAAATGAATAAAAAGTCCTAGAACTCTACTGACAGCAAAATTGTTATTACTATTTTCCCTTGGAAGACTGTTCTATCTATCAGTCAGTGTGCAGTGCTTCCATGGTCTGGGATACACAGTAGTTTTAAACTGCAAAGCCTGTTAAAAGAACTATAAATACTACAATGTTTATTAATTTTGTTCCTTAATTGAAACTAAAGCGATTGTATTCTCCCTTCCCCCATTCTCCTACTAAAAGCACTTCATCTAAGATGTTGTTCTGTGTGGGAAGTATTCATACCAACGGCTTTCAGTTTTTCTTTCCACATAGCATTAATCTTTATCAGATATCTTCTGACTGTTCTCCTCTGTCATGAATTTCCCAATGCATTCTCAGTAATTAAAACAAAAGTCCTGTGTCTATAAACTACTGCACCACACCCTTCCATCTTTGTTAGCTACTTGAGTTTTGCCATCCAAACTTTTTTACTTTTTTTTTTTTAAAGATGTGTACTCATGTAGTTGGACTTGGCCATAGATACATGTTGGAACAAATTTAGGCTTCTCTTAGATGCCAATTAAAGTGACCACTGTGAGATCCTGGCCCTGTGGCAGTCTCTCCAGTGGCTTCTCCCAGTTTTAAACCACTAGCCAAAGACTGATTTTTGCCAGACCACAGAGCTGGACAGCATCCTGCCAATGCAGTGGAGTCATAGATTGTTTAGATGACCCATTGGAACCAGCTGTTGGCTCAGAGAAATATGAATTAAGGGGCATTTTGTGGCAGCATTGTGAAATGGGCTTTGCCATTTTCTCTAGTGTTACTTGGAAAAGGCCAAGGCAGTGTTTCTCTACTTATACTTTTCCTCAATTTGTGTTCCATTTAATTTGTGAATGATAGTGAAGAGTTGTAGATATTCGTAATTTACTACTATTTCAATTTAATGTAGTATGCATTCTGGGAGTTTCCAATGAGGAAATAAGGCTCTTCCAATTCAGCTAAATAATGATTTATGCTACATTTAATTTAAAAATCCTAACAGTCTCTATTTTTTCTAGAAAGCTTACCATCTTAAAGTTACTGTCAAGTGCTGTCATTGTTATCAAAAAGTATATAATTCCTCCTCTTTAAAAAATCTGTCAATAGTTATTGAAATATCTGTCTTGAGTTAAAGCTTAATCTTCATGATTTTGCCTATTTATACCCTATTCAGGATATTTTCTAGTACATAAAATTAGAGTGACTTCTCTCATCTAACAGCTTTCATCCTCACTTTTCCCATTTTAAATGTGTAAAATGTCAATAAGATCCTATAACAATCACTAAGTAATTATTTTAATCATTATTTCAAAATACATCAAAATTCTAAAACTATAGGAAAACAAGCATTTACAATTTATTTTCCACAAAGTTAGTAGACTATCAGTAACCTTTTCTTAGGTTTTCTTTTACCATTTCACATGGACTCACACTGAGATGAGCTTTCTGTACTTAGTGGCACAGTACTAACCTGCTTTCATAAGTACACATGCATCCTTAAAACCTAAAATTCATCAGCATCAAGTTGATATTTTAACTCTCTATAGTTAAAAAATGGAACTCTATGGGTGTCTGAAGCACAGACACTGAAAATCAAGGTGCTATGCTTTGTGATAGAGTAGGGAGGGGAGCCTTAGTTTTATGACTTTTAACTAACAGTATTCTCATGATATCATTTAGCTTATATTGAATTTAGAAAGCTGTTGTTGAATATATGGTGGAAAAAGACTGAGATGATGAATGTAACAAATAAGAATTTTTTTTAATAAATGACATCATGGACCTATGGGAATTCTTGGGCTCAGCATCTGGTATATGGTGACTACTCATGAACAATTCAATTGGAAGATCTTGATTAAGTAAAACTGAATAACTACAGAAAGTTAAAACATCCTAAAACACTGCCTTGCTAAATGAGTGAAAGCCATGGTTCTTAAATCCAGAATACTTGTCCTTGAAATCCATTAATAAATACTTAGAACAATTCATTTAAGCCTATAGAGAAATTACAGGTTTTGTCATTTGTCACCATAAAGTATCATTTAAAATTCTGCATATAACTATGTGTGAGCCAAGAGGTAGAAAATGAGATCTGAGCAAAGACTCGAGAGGATAAATGAAGAGTAGAAACTTGAGATAGCAATAATTGCTTTATGACTAATATCTCAGTCATTTATAGCACTGTTGATATAAATTTAATTTTAGAGAAAATTAATAATACAGTGAGGCATCCAGAAGTAAATGTGCCTTGAGATTTTCATTGCAGTTGTGTTCTACTGAACCCTTTCCATTGAATGGAACCCTCAGGAGTTGAATTTGAAGTTTTACCAATATTTTAAAGTCCATGTTTATTAGGCTTATTTAATTTTCACTGGCAGGTTCTAACTTGGGTGAGCAATAATTCAATCATGAATATATATTAATTAAGAGTGAACTTGAGAAGTACTAGGTTCAAGACAAAGAGGGTACTAGTTAATAATTACAATTGCCTACGAAGCAAATCCCAACATCTTGGGTTTGGATCTGAAAGTTAATTAGAATTTAATGGAGAGTTTACATAAGTGGCGATATTTCATACTTAAAATCAATGAAAATGCTGAGAAAGCAAAATTCAATAACAAACTGCTGAGGTGCGGCTTAAAATCCAACAGAATGGATCTCTGATCATAGTTTCTATGTTTAGGGTAAAATATTTGAATTATTTATGCCTTAGTTTCTTCTTCTATAGAGCCAGGCTGGTAAATATTAGATGAATTAAGGGTGAGAATTTATACAATGTTCTTATTGCAAAGCTAGATAAATAGTGAATGTTCAACAAGGGCTAAGCCATCTTAACAATTATAAAAAACCCTTTTTCATTTTGGGGCACATGCTATGCACTGTATGGCACTGCCACAACAATGTAGAACCCAGATGCAGGAACTGCACTTGCTTTTGGATTCACGCCACACTTAATAAGTTCATAGAACACGGGTGGTCATCTGTGCCCTTCAGCCGTAGTCATTCATATCATGGATATTCAATGGCCAGTTATAAGGACGATCATTACAAGTTTGTGTCTATGTGTATGTGTGGCTTCATAATCGTGTTAGTACTCTGTTAGAAATGGAACACAGCATTCAACATGGTAATAAGCTTGAAAACAATTATCCCACACATGTTATTAAACTCACATGTGTTTCTCTAAATATATATAAAAAAGAAAAACCTGTTCTCAGTAAAGAGAATCACGGTTTAAAAACTTTCAATTTGGTGTTGTGAGGATTATAATATGGCAGTACAATTCACAGTGTGGAAAGAAGGAAGGCACAAACCACAACCAGAGCAGATAAATAAAATGAAATTACCTTGACCTTTTGCCCTACACATGGCAAAGTCATTAAAGAAAATAAGTCGTTAGAATCATCAGAAAGTATGTAAAACTCATATTTTGATTATTAATTTTTTAAGAAGCTGTGGACTTAAACTAATGCCATTTGAATTTTTTATTTGGGGTTATAAATAGGTTTTAGATTTGTAGTTATATTTAGCTCCAAACATACAAGTTTGTGATTGTAAGACAATTCTATTTTAGTAGTCTACTCCAAACCAATCTACATGCAGCAGTAAATAAGGGTTACCTTTCAATTTTACCCATGTGTCCAGCAGTACTGAAATTTAATTAAGCTCCCATCGGAATCACTCCATCTCAGTACAACTGAGAAGACCCAAATAGCTAACAGAGGACTTTATTGGGTTTACAGCTAGAATTATCTGGAAGTTCCTTTACTCACATTTCTAAGGATATGCATAATCTAAGAATAGTTCATCTGAAATTATCAATCAAAATACTTCATGTGTCCTCTTAATACAGCTTGCGTACTCTCAGGTGTGTGTGTAGATATGTTACATTAGGACCTAGGAGTCCATAATCTAGCAGCAATTTATCTAGGAAACAAGGTACTTGATCTGTTATAAGAGCCTCAGAAATAATATAAACTTACTTCTACCATATTCTACTAGTCAAAGCACCCTAACACACTCGGATACAAGGAAAGAGGACCAAACAACAGCTTTTTAGAAACTACCAAAATGTTGAAAACATATTTTTAATTATGTAACTATGCTTTTTAGCCACATATATTTTATACTTATAATCAGTAAAATAAACTCATCTCTTCCAGGGTCTCACAATGACAGTGTTAAGTTCAAGTTCATGGTGAAGTATAAAATTATTTAAGCAGATACCAATAAAGCATTTCACCTAGAACATCTTGGTCCTCCCACCATCTCCTCATCTCACATTTAGTGATGAGAGTATGTTTATGTCTTGTTC
>CABHPP010108597.1:4065-18045 GCA_902168425.1 Peromyscus attwateri
TTTTTTTTTGGACACGGGGTCTCACTTTGTAACCCCTGGCTGGCCTGAAACTTGATATGTAAACCAGGCTGGCCTTGAACTTGAAGAGATCCACCTGTCTCTGATCCCAAGTGCCGGAATTGCAGACATGAGTCATCATGCCAGACTTTTAGATAAATGTTTAAATAATAAGACCCCAAGAACTAGAGATGTGGCTCAGTGGTAAAAGCTTGCCTAACAAGAGCAGAGCCCTGGGTTCGATCCCCAGCCCCAGAATCACAGAAAGAAAAAATCACCATATATACAATGATAATAAAAACAGTCGGAGCATTTACATGCTGAGTTCTAAGACAGCCGGGGTTATGAAAACAATGGGCGGTGGTGGCGCGCGCCTTTGATCCCAGCACTTGGGAGGCAGAGGCAGGTGGATCTCTGTGAGTTCGAGGTCAGCCTGGGCTACAGAGTGAAACCCTGTCTCAAAAAACAAAAAGCAAAAACAACAACAAAAAAACCCACACTAGAAGCAAATGTAGGAGAATGGAGGACCTTAGCATACCAAGCCCATCTTTGAATAAACCCTGTCAGGTGAAAAAGACTTGAGTGCTATCAATCGCCTTGATGGCAGGAGCTGTCAGTTTACGGAATCTGGAATCACCTGGGAGACGGGTGTCTGAACTGGACATGGAGTTTGTCTTGACAGAATGGCTGAAATGGGAAGACTCACCACCCACCAACCCTGACCGGGATCCTTCCCTGCTGGGAACTGTGAGCTGAAATAAACTCCGAGAGCTGCCTTTGACACAGCAGCAGGAAAAGTAACCAAGACAGTGCCTGGTGGCTGGCATCTTCGTGTGCCATTTGTCTACATGATGACCGGCAGGTGTGGATTTCAGCTGATGCCACTTTTCATCGTCCTGACCTTCTTTTTCTCCGAATCATTCCCTTAAGCTTTACCTTGGAAGGGGTTGGGGATTTAGCTCAGTGGTAGAGCGCTTGCCTAGCAAGCGCAAGGCCCTGGGTTCCATCCTCAGCTCTGGGGGGAAAAAAAAAGCTTTACCTTGGGTCCCAGGAGGGAGCAGGTCTTCATGGTAAACAGCCTTTGATGAAAATTAAAACCAGCCCAGGGCAGCAAGGACTGCCTTATCTCTGGCAGACTCTGCCTCACTGGTCCTGAGATATGGTCAACCAGGAAAACCACAGCCTGAGAGCTAGGCCAGGGACAGATTTCTCATTGGCATTCACTCTCCAGGGCGGCCACATTAAGAGTAAATTCCAGCGACCCTGAGAGGTGGCTCTGAGGTTAGGCGACTGTGCTCTGGTGGCTGAGGTGGCGAGTTCGGATCCCGACCGTCCGATGACGTCACTAACGATCCGATTGATGATTGATCAATCACCGCATTGATTAATCGGAAAAAAAAAAAGTTACGGGCTGGAGAGATGGCTCAGAGGTTAAGAGCACCGACTGCTCTTCCAGAGGTCCTGAGTTCAATTCCCAGCAACCACATGGTGGCTCACAACCATCTGTAATGAGATCTAGCGCCCTCTTCTGTATACATAATAAATAAATAAATCTTTAAAAAAAAAAAAAAGAGTAAATTCCTCTCCTACCTTTAGTTGGTCTTTCCAATGGGTAGCTAGCTGGGCCTGGACCTTTGGGACCCCTCAGCATAGACCCCTAGGAATCCAGTTACATCCTTAGTTAGGGTTTCTATTGCTGGGATGAAACATTATGACCATAAAGCAAATTGGGGGAGGAAAGTGTCTATATGGCTTAAACTTCTATGTCACTGTTCATCATCAAAGGAAGTCAGGACAGGAACTCAAGCAGGGCAGGAACCTGGAGGCAGGAGCTGATGCAGAGGCCCTGGAGGAATGCTGCTTACTGGCTTGCTCCTCATGGCTTGTTCAGCCTGCTTTCTTATAGAACCCAGGACCACCAGCCCAGGGATGGCACCACCCACCATGGGCTTGTTAATTAAGAAAATGTCCTACAGGTTTGCCTGCAGCCCAACCTTAAAGAGGCATTTTCTTTTCTTTTTTTGTTTTGTTTTTTGTTTTTTGTTTTTTTGTTTTTCTAGACAGGGTTTCTCTGTGTAGTTTTGGTGCCTGTCCTGGATCTCGCTCTGTAGCCCAGGCTGGCCTCGAACTCACAGAGATCCGCCTGGCTCTGCCTCCGGAGCACTGGGATTAAAAGCGTGTGCCCCGGAGGCATTTTCTTGAGGTTTCCTCCTCTCAGACAACTGTAGCTTGTGTCAAGTGGGCATGAAACTATCCAGCACACATCCCTAGTCCTCCCATCAGACTGGAAAAGATTTTAAAGGTTGGAAGTACCAGGTACTATCTACACAATGTGTAATAATCTGAATAAAGGGCAGTTTGGTAAAACTGATCACAATTTGAAATGTGTTTCCTCTCCTATAGGCCCTCATCTTTACTAAATTTCTTAAGTTTTCACAAGGACACAAATACAGAAGCACAAAATGACTGCAGCCCTTAAACCAGTGGGAACAGGAAACAGTCTCAGGCATATTAAAAGGTGACTTTTTAAAAAGATTTATTTATTTTTATTTATTTATTTTGGGTTGTTCAGACAGAGTTTCTCTGTGTAGCTTTTGGAGCCTGTCCTGGAACTCGTTCTGTAGACCAGGCTGGCCTCAAACTCACAGAGATCCCCCTGGCTCTGCCTCCCGAGTGCTGGGATTAAAGGGGTGTGCCACCACCGCCCGGCTTATTTTTACTTTTTAATGATGTATATGTGTATGTGTTGAGGGAAGGGGTATGTGCAGGTGCAGATGTAGGTGCCCATGGAGTCCAGAAGAGGGCGGTGAATCCCCTGGAGCTGGCATTTCAAACAGTCATGAGACACCCGATGCGGATGCCGGGAGCCAACCGCTGGTCCTGAGCAAGAGCAGTATACGTGCACTCTTAGCCCCTGGGTGGTCTCTCCAGTCCCAACAGCTTACTAAGTAATTTACACAACAGTGATCTAAAGAGCTGCTTAGCCCAGAAAAGGATGTGTGTGACCTCGAGTAAGCATTAGAGCAGAGCACGGTGGCTCTGGCCTGTAATCCAGCACACTACAGGCCAAGGCAGAGGGTTGTGAGTTTAAGGCCAGCCACCTGGGCTACATAGTGGGGCTCCATCTCAAAAAGAAAGAAAAAAAAATTTAAACGCCAGTTGAGGTAGGCACTGTGACCAACACCTGTGATTCCTACTATCTGGAAGACACAGAAGGGTGGAGGGATGGGGATGAAGGAAGCAGGAGGGGCCTCCCTCACTCCCAAGTCACAAGTAGTCATAAGGGCTCCTGAGTGGCTTTAGGAAGGAAGCTGTCAGGCTTCCAGCACTCATTAGGAAACAAGGAGATCCCTTCACTGGCCTCAGCTCCACCCACTCTGTTCAAAGTCCACCGCAGCCCATTTTTGAGATAAGAGAGCTGACAGCCCCCACTGGAGAGTCTTACCCAAATCCTTCTCATCCCTCCACTCAGCTTCCTGATCTGAATTTACCCTTCGCTTTTCTGGAAGGAACACTAATTGTTCCCTTCTGCTAGGACGCTGCCAGGCTAACTTACCTGTCTGTATCCCAAGCCCCACCTCAAACTTCCTACATTGGCCATCAATCAATTAATTAATAACCAACTCTGTCTAAATACTTCCAGCTAATCCCTGGAACAAAGATCAGGGGTTCAGAAAGGAAAGTGATGGCTATAAACTGTCACCCAGTTTCTATTTCAATCCCTTTTCAGCTTTAATCCATCCATTTTGACCTCCTGGGCATTGTGCTGGCCAATACGGTGGCCATTGGCCACACGCCACTAATAGGCCCTTGAAATGAGCTGAGACCAAACTAAAATGTGCCATGAGTTTAACACACTACAGGGCTGGAGAGACAGCTCAGTGGCTAAGAACACTTGTTCGGGCAGAGGGCCTGGGTTCAGATCTCAGTACCGACATGCCTCGAAATCAGTCACAAGTCTAGTCCCAGGGATCCGATGCCCTGATCTTCCCAGGCACAAAGCATGCACATGGTACACATGCATTCATGCAGGCAAAACCACCATGCTGTGGAATAATCCTCTTGCACACTGTAAAGATTTGTCACTCGAATTGGTCTAATAAAACACAGCCAGCAGGAAGTATAGGCTGGCGGCCAAACTAAGGATGATGGTAAGGAGAAGGGTGGAGTCAGGAGTTGCCAGCCTGAAGCAGAAGGAGCAGGAGATGAATGTGCCATGGTAATAAAGGTACTGCCATATGGCAGAGCGTAAATAAGGAACATGGGTTAACTTAAAATGTAAGAGTTAGTTAGTAATAGCCTGAACTATTGGCCGAGCATTTATAATTTATACTAAGCCTGAGTCAATTATTTGGGAAGCAGCAGCTGGGTATTTGGAAACAGGCAAGGGGGGGGGGGTAGGGCAGGAAATGTCCATTTACACCGTCATATAACATAACATAACATAAATAAATCTAAAAACAAAAACCATCCACCAGGGGCTGGGAAAATAGAAACTTTGAGGACCTCAGTTAGAACCTCGGGCCTCCAGCCCCCACTGGAAGCTGGGCATGGTCATCCTCTGTTGTCCCATTTTGTTGTGTTGTTTTCTTTGGGAGAGGCCCTCCTTATGTAGCTCAGGATGGCCTGGAACTCTTGATCCATCTCCTTCAGTTTCCTGAGTCATGGAGTTACTGGCATGTATCAGGGCAACTTCACCCTGGGAGCCTGTGGGCACTTCTCTCCTTTGGAATGACCCTTCCCCCTCCCCCCCCCCTCCCTCCCTCCCTCCCTCCCTCCCTCCCTCCCTCCCTCCCTCCTTTTTCTCCTTTTCTCTCCCTTCCCCTCCTCTCCCCTCCACTCCGGTTCTGCCTTTTTGTGCTGGGAATTGGCACATGATTGAGCTACACCCTCTCCCTACCTGGAGTAGATCTATTTCGAAACTCCATCATGCCAAACAGTTTCTTTATGATTAGGATTTTATTTTATGTTAAAGGGTGTTTTGCCTGCATGTATTTCTGTGTACCATGTGCCTGCACAGTGCCCACAGAATCCAGAAGAGGGCATTGGATCCCCTGGAACTGGAGTTAGAGATAGTTGTGACCTGCCATGAGGGTTAAAAGTCAAACCTAGGTCCTCTGAAAGAACAGTCACTGCTCTTAACTGCTGAGCCATTTCTCTAGGCTTCTTTACTGTTTTGTTTTGTCTTGTTTTGACACAGGGTCTCACTATGTAGCCCTGGCTGGCCTAGAACTCCCTATTTTGACAGAGCTGGCCCTGAACTCAGAGACACCTGCCTGCCTCTGCCTCCTGAGTGCTGGGATTATAGGCGTGCGCCACCTCACTGATGACAACTATTTTTGTTTGTTTGTTTGTTTGTTTTTATTTTTTTTGAGACAGGGTTTCTCTGTGTAGCCCTGATTGTCCTGGAACTTGCTTTGTAGCCCAGGCTGGCCTCAGACTCACAGAGATCCGCCTGCCTCTGCCTCCTGAGTGCTGGGATTAAAGGCATGCACCACCACACGGGGCTGACAATTATCTTTTTAAAAAATCTTATTTATCTATTCATTTGTGTGTGTGTGTGTGTGTGTGTGTGTGTGTGTGTGTGTGTGTGTACTCAAACCATGGCACACTTCTGGAGGTCAGAGGACAACTTTCAGAAGTTGGCTCTTGCCTTCTACTTTGAGACAAGGGAAAATAAAGGTAGAATCTCCAAAGGGGTGTGTGGAGGGTCATGTTAGTTATACACACATACAAGTACGTGATTATACAAATTCTCCCAATTCAGGGACAATAAAGAAAGAGCATTTAGAATTATTTCACTCTGAATACCCATCACTCAGAAACTTGAAATATGCTGCTACCATAAAGCAGAAAAAAATTAATTTTAATATTACAACAAATATGCCAGATATGTTGGCACCCAGTGTCTGCAGCACTTGGGAGGCTGAGACAGGAGAATTTCAGGGAGTTCGGGATCACTGCCTAGAACAGACTGGCCTCCCCCAAAGGTATTGCCAATGCATTATTACATTATGTATCCACTAACAAAGAGGTCTGGGACAAGGGTGGGGCCGGACCGTGAACCTCTGCCTAATGATGCACGTGGGCCGCTTCTGTGGGCTGATTCTTTGGCTACTCGAGATTACCAAAAGACAATTCTCTCCTCAACCTGAGACCCATTTCCAAATGCCTAAAGGACTTCTCGGTTTTAATATCTTACAAGGTTCAACCTCACTTAACATGTTCAAAACCCAGTCTCTGATGTCCTTCCTGGCTGTCCTCCCCAGCGTCTCGCCATCACCCTAGGAACAGACGCCGCCACGGGCTGCCCTCCACGCTTCACCATCTTCTGCTCAAACAGCCAGTCCGGAACGTCCATCAGTCCCAACTCTAAACGCTGTCCTGAGTCCAGTGCTTCTCTCTAAACCTCCACCATAAAGAGTCCAGGCCGATCCAGAGCCTCCCCAGGACCAGAGCACCCGCCTCCTGCCCTCAGTCTCCTCGGTGATACCTTTGACCCCTCACCCCGTCTCCAAACAGCAAGTAGAACCTTTTGAAGGCGAAAGTGCCACCCTTCCCATGGAGAAAGTAGCCTTTATTTTGTTGAGACATTATCGTATACCGTTATCACAGCCAATAAATGTCTTGATATAACCTAGCTAGTTCTTTCTGGGGCTTCAGTCCACCCTTTCTAGCTGCCTGTCTTAGGTTCCACACCCATTACTCTCCTCTCCTCCTTACTGTCCTCGTCACAGCTCCTAAAGTGCCGCTCACTCCCTTTGTTCACTCTACTTTGTCCTCTCTCCCCCATTAGAGTCCAAACTTCCTGAGGGAACTTTTGTCTTGTACGTCACCGAATACCCATTATCACTGTCAAGGCCAGAGCGACAGCCAAAAGCATGATGCACAGACAGCTTTGGAGACGGTTAAATTCAGCACTATTTGGAGCCCAGCAGAAGGGCAGACGAGAGTCCAGTTCATCTGTTCACCATGAAAGCAGCAACAGACACAATGAGAATGCTCCTGCCTTGCCCTGTTCCTGAACCAATACCAGTTCTCATCCCAGAACCTATTAACTAATGAGGTGGCAGGGTCCCCAGGAGGAATAACCTGGAAGACACTGGCAAACACACACTGTAATGATGCCCGCAGCCCTCCCCACGAGGACTGGTGGACCTCAGGGAACTGACAGTGAGCAAAGAGGGTTACCCAGACAGTTTTAGGACAATTAAAACAAGATCTGAGTTATCACTGATACCTAGCGACACAAACCCTCATCATGGCCTTACCCAACTAGCATGAAGGCACACGGGCGCCAACATCTTATGCTTCTGCCGGATCTGTACACTCAGCCAATGGTCATCTTTCTGCTCACCCAAAGTAAAAATGGAACGAACTACTTAGAAGTGGAAGAGTTGCCACATAAAGTCTGGGTAAGAGCTCTCGCAGTGTGGGAGCCCAATGGTTGTCCCTTCGACTGTGTCTAAGCTAATAAAGACTTCGGAGCCAAGGGGGCGTGGCGAGGATGCAGGCATGGAGGCTCCCCTCACACCTCCTAACTCACAAGTCTGGCCCTCAAAATACCTGGATGGAGTCTAGAAAACAATTATCAATTTCTGCAAGCACAAACAAGTAGCTATCCTGATCTTTGTTACAATACATCAGCATGACCTAGGGGCCAGGGAGTGTGGCCACTAATTGAAACGAAAACGTTTACTTTTCTTTTGAGGAGACAGGGCCTTACTAGGTAGACCAGGCTATCCTTGACCTCAAAGAGGTCTGCCTGTCTCTGCCTCGTTAATCCTCTGGGATTAAAGGCATGAGCCACTACACCTAGCTGGCCTAAAGCTCACTGCTTGAATGTTCTGGAAGAAAAAGTTTCCTGCTCACACTTAGAGCACACCCACCCTTCACCGCAGGGCCCCCACCCAGCCCGCCCCCAGCTCCAGCACTGCGGTCAAGGTTGCCCACCACCCCTGCTCACCGCCTCCGGGCTTCCTGGCGAGCAGCGATGCGCAGGCGCCTGGCCTGGATGCGCTCCTGCGGGTTATCCGAATGCACCGAGGGCCCGTGAATCGGGGTAGCTAAGTTTTCGTCCTCATTCTGCTCCATGACTCCAAGGTTTCCTGACGGATTCATGGCAGCGGCCTCCCGCCCACTGGCAGCTCCGCCTGGACCCGCCGCGGCTCGGTTGCTAGGAACAAGCCGTTGCCAGGGGAAGGCAGTCACCTGACCCACAGCTGGAGTAACTGTGCGTGCGCTACCTACGCGCGCGCGCGCATCTCTTTGGTCCTCACCAAGCTTTGTATGTTTGTATCCCAGCTGGGGACTTTATTCCCCTTGCCTGAAGTTAGTTTGCATAAGGCTGGCTTGTCCTGTCCCCACGAAGGCAGCTGGCACCTCATCACTTTCTAACTCGAATGACCAAAATTCATCATCCACTGACTAAATGAATATTTCTAAAATGCACATTCCTCCAATGTAACTGAGCACCTGCTGCATGAAAAGCATTGTGCTCTAGCTAAGGATAGTGCGTCCTTTCCTCCAGCAGAGTGTAGAGCCCCCTGAGTTTTTTTCGGAAATGTGAACCCAAGTTCGAACATCATCACCTGCAGTCAGGAGCAGGAGAATGGTTTGACGGAAAAACCCAAGACACCACAGCTCTCCTAAAGCAGCAGTCTGCAGAAAAACATTATTCCTTAGTCACAGCGTGTCCCCTTGCCAAAAAAAAAAAATGTTCCCGGGTCGCAGAGATGGCTCAGCAGGCGATGTCTCTTGCTGAGGAGACTGGCCACCTGAGTTCAATCCTTCGGACCCACACTATGGAAAAAGAACCAGTTCTGACAAGTTGTCCTCTGACCTTCCATCACAGGCTGCACTGGCACTCGAGCATGCAAACGTACGTGTAAAATTTTTCTTTAAATGTTCTCATTAAGAATTAAAACCATGCATGTGGGCTTGTGATCCAGAACAGTGGTAAAGGGCTTGCCCACACCAGCAAGTGGGTAGATAGGTCGGAGCCCCGGGGACAGGACGCACAAAACAAAATAAAACCCGCCATCCCTGGAATTGCAGCACTCAGGAGACTACAAACTGAGTTCAGAGCCATCCTGGGCTACAGAATGAGACCCTATCTCTAAATTAATTAAGCCCTATACACACACACACACACACACACACACACACACACACACACACACACAATCTTCAAAACAAAAACAAGCAAATGCCTAAACGTTCTTTGCAGGCAGGTGATTCCCAGCATCTGCTAGAGACTCCCATCTAGAGGGACCCATACCCGCAGTACAGGCTACGGGGCTAGTGTTTCCTGGCTCAGTCCACTCCCTGACCAGCTACTCTTGGCCAATCTCGATTATGTAATAAGCCTTTTTGTTTGTTTTGGGTGGTTTTGTTGTTGCCTTAAGACTCATCTCACTTTGCAGCCCAGGCTGGCCTGGAGCTCACTGTGTGGCAACCTCCCAAGTACTAGGATTACAGAGTAAAAGCCATGATGCCTGCACTGCAGTAACTTTTTTCATGGGCGTGAGGAACAAATGTCACAAATGACACTGGGAAGGCCCCTTACAGGACAGTCTGCCAGGTTTATCAACATCTCAAATTAACGTATGTGGTGCCAAGGTCTACTTAAAATACCATCGTAGGGAATAAGGGGTTCTTCGAGGAGACTGATCCGTTTTATTCAGCAGTGTACACTATAGCATCTACCATGATACCTGCTACATGGTAAGTGTTCAATGTTTATATGTTGAGTGAAAAAATGCAGATGGATCTGTATGCTTATTCTGATTACTTTTATTTTAAAAGCTGGTATGGTACAAGAGCCATCAAAAAACTGCTAAAGCTGGGGCTGGAGAGATGGCTCAGTGGTTCAGAGCACTGGCTGCCCTTCCAGAGGACCTGGGTGTTGGGGTTTCTTAGTGAGATGAATTTGCTTTACCCAGCAGGGCTGCATAAGGGGATGGATTGACCACCTGCGTCGTTACCAAGTGTTTGGAGGGTCTGCACTTGGCTGTGCTGGGGGAGGTCTTTTGCTCCACCCCTTGGCATTTCTATAAATAGCCCTTTAGAAGAGACAGAAGGGGCTGGTGGGATTTGACCCAGGCCCTCCCGAGGCTATCCTGTGTTCCTATCTGTCTCTCCCCTCTATATTTTTATCTAAATATTTCCCACTTCTCCCTGCTCAAGAGTACCCTGGGGGAAAAAGTGGGGGCAGATCCCCCACACCTGGGTCCAATTCCCAGCACCCACACGGCAGCTCAAAACCGTAACTCCAGTTCCGGGGAACTTCACACCAATGCACATAAAATAGAATTAAATAAATAATTTTTTTTTAATTGTCAGAGCATTCGTGGGGTGATACAGAATTTAAGAATTTATGTGACCTAGAATGACACTCAAGATCTATTAAAGGAAAAAAAAATAATAATAAAAAAAAAAAAAGAAGATGCAGGCAAGTCTCTTAGAGAAGTCTATCATACCCATGCTTTCAGGCATCTTTTCTGAGTGCTTTTCTTTTTCTCTTAACCTCTAAGCTTGTGTGTGTGTGTGTGTGTGTGTGTGTGTGTGTGTGTGTGTGTGTGTAATTAAACCCCAACTCTACTTCATACAAAAAGGAAGATACAGTTCATGGAAAGTATCACCCAATTTGACTTAAAATATACATAGAAGAGCCAAGAAAATTGGGAGAAAATTCACTAAGTGAATATCCCTGGGACCTGGGCTCATCCTTCAAGGATAACACATTGGTGGACATCTTGCAACCCCATTGTGGTACAGAGGGACCAAGTACCTGCACGTGGGCCCAGTGCCTTAACCTGGGTGGGCAGCTGGCTACCAGAAGTATCTGAACCCCTAAGTCCACAGCTGCAGACCCCACTACACAGAAAGAAGGGCGCTTTTGTATTTTGTTTGTTGATATAGGTAGTGTCTTATAGTGTAGCTCTGGCTAGCCTGGTGCTCACTCACACTGTACGAGGCTAACTTTGAAACTCCAGGCAATTTTCCTCAGTCCCCCAGCTCTGGGATTATAGGTATGCATCACCACACCCAGCTGCTTAGTTTTCTGGGGGAGGGGGGCATAGGGACACACAACACATTGATCATATTTCTCAAGTCAAGTCACAATTCTCCATCTGTGTGTTCATACTAAATGACCTTACCTGGAGTGTAGGGATGTCAGAAAGCCCATCACACTCTTTAGAAGTGTCTTGGTTTGTTTGTATATCCCAATTTGTGTAAATTTTACCAATTCGATTGCCAGAAGGAAATCTTTATCCAATTTTAATACATTTTTAAAACTTTTTTAGTATTTAATGTTTGAAGGGAGAGGCTAGGATAACGGATGCCTGCTTCCCACCAAGTCCAACCACCCCGTGGGACCCCACAGTGGAAGAGAAACAAACCCCACAAATTGTCCTGACATCCACGCGTGGGCAGTGGCATACCCCTTCCGCCAATATGTACATCCTTAAAACTGTACGTATGAGGAAAGGAAGAGAGGAAGCAGAGGAGCCAGGAGCTGTGTTAGAGCCTGGACAACAGCTGAAAGGTTTTTAAAACTTAACCTGGAGGGTACAGATATAAGATCAGTTGGTGGAGAGCTTGCCTAGCGGACATGAAATCCTGGGTTCAATCCCCAGCACAGAATTAAACGTGCTATGGCGGCCCATGCCTGTAACCTCAGCACTCAGGAGGTAAGGGAAGAGGGTCAAAAGTTCAAAGTCATCTTCAGCTACACAGTATTTGAGGCCACCCTGGGCTACATGAGACCCTATCTTTAAAAAGTTAATAAAGATTGTAAAATGGTTAGAAAAAAAAATTGTTTGTGTTTATACTTCCATGCTCTCCTGGAGGAATCAAGCAGAGATGTGACTGTCACCGGTCATACCCAGGATGGTCTATGACAGCAAGCTGGTCTTTTTATACCCCAAACAAGCAATAACCAGGAGAGCAACAACCCCCTTTTCAGGGCTAGCAATGTAGTTCAGCTGGAGCCCCAGCACAAGGTAAACCAGGCTGATGGCACACACCCCTGTAATCCCAGTAATGATGAGTGGAACAAGATCAGAAATCCAAGGTCATCTTGGGTACATTCTTGACTACAGATCAAGTTTGGGGCCAATGAAGGCTAAGTAAGACTCACCTATTTATTTGTTTGTTTGTTTGTTTGTTTGATGTGTGTGTGTGCATATACATACATACACACACATATATATAAAATCAAACCTCACCTATTTATTTATTTGATGTATGTATGTATGTGTGTGTGTATGTATGTATGTATATATATAAAATCAAACCTTTACTATTGTGCTTTACACTGACCAATGGTTCTGAATCAAGCAGCTGGGACTGCTTCCCATTACAGAGCCTTCCCTTTTGCACCTACCAAGAAAGGAAAAGAAAAAAAAAAAAAAAAAAAAAAAGGGAGAGAGACAACTTGAAAACAATTAAAAGGATTTAAAAATTATTTTTATTACAATAAATATTTATCAATAAAAGAATTAAACAGTTTAAAACTAAAACCTACTGCTTTACTTTTGGAGTTCACAGCAGCAGACATGAACATAAATCCAGTTGAGAGGTCAAGGCTTCTAGAATCAGGTGACAAGAAACAGGTCTTGATTATCTGGACTAGCAGCAGGGAACAGTAACACAGATAATGCAAACATCACATTCAAATGCCTCAGGGTATTCTACTAATACATCAAATCACAAGACTTGGAACATTCCAGTAACGTTAAGCAAGCTGCAGAGCTCTGCTTTGGCAAGGGCAAGTATTTCCCTGACGGAGTTCACAGGCACACTGCTCCCAAAGCTGCCTCCTAGTCAAAAAGGGCCCAGCAGACCCAGAAACCTTAACCCTCAACACAGCAGCCAGCACTCTCCAAACCAGTCTTTCTGGTTCACCAGTTCCCTGATGAAAAGGAAAGTGGAAAGTGATACACCTAGAGGGCGTTCTCAAGGCCTGAGATGGCTCCAGGTGGGTAAGTGGCTTTCGATGTGGACCATGGGCACACCAAGTCCACATAAAGCAACAGTCTAGTGAGGGTTACCACCTGGCCGATAATCAAGAGTAAACACCATGTCGATACCGTATCATATGTACAGACAGAGAATAGGTGTACACATTAAACGTGTATATATACAGAGCACATGGAAGCAGATTAAAGAAATGCTACATATTTACCATCAGCACAGCAAGTCCTATATAGGCCAGCTACAATTAAAAGTACTTGAAAGTGGGAAGATATTATGTCCTTTTTATCTTCATTTCTGATAGAATTTTCATTCTTTGCAGCGAACACATCCTGCGTGCTCCAGTGGTGGTATGTAGGTGCGGAGGGGAAGGATGGGATTGTCCTCTTGCTTCAGAAGAGGACAGAAAATCTACTGGGAATGGCACCAAATTAAACTCCCAGCCAGGATTCCTGCCGCACATTCTTAGCATAGGACATGACACCTTACTCAAAACAGTAGCCATTTCTTTTTTTTACCTGCCATCATTTAACCCACTGCCAGGAGGGAAAGGAAAGAGCAGGTGGCCTCCTTTACACACTGGTCATTGTGGTCTCCACTCTGCCCCAAAAGGGGAAAAACAATATTTTTTTTTTTAAACTAGAATTCGGAGTTCAATACTGACTTCTGCTTTCTTGGGACATTTTGAAATGAGCTAATCATTAGCCTGTTGATGAATAACAGTAATTGCAACAGATCAGTGATGTAGCCAAGTTAAAACAGGCCACTTCCAGAACCTGCTTAGTTACCTCAAGTACAAAATAAATAAGTTCCAGGTCATGAGTTTTTCTCTCTAGATAATAAAAAAGTGCTTATCAGGAATACCACAATCAAGACTGCATCAAGAATTATTTTTGTTTATGAAAAATCCAAATCCACGCTTATTTTGATTGTTAACCAAAGAAATTGCTTAAAAGATCTTGTAGCCACTGTGATAGAAAACAGCCACAGTATTAGTCACTC
>CABHPP010108598.1:0-13922 GCA_902168425.1 Peromyscus attwateri
GTATTAGAAAAATGTTTTTCACTGAGTGATTATGTTGAAACTTGTGAGGTTTCTTTAAATGCATGTATTAGAAAAGAAAGGCTGGGCATGAATGCGTTAAGCAGGACTTTAAAAAGCTAGAGTTAATGTGCTCACTGCAGTCTACCACTGTTTTCAGTGCCCATGCATTGCAACATGTGATCATCAGGCCTCTCTTCCAGTGGTCTTGGAGTTCCTTGGGTTCAGAGACCGTGGCTTATTCCTGTCCCTAGTGCCTACTAAAGTACTTTGCACATGGTTGATCTTTGTTCAGACTCAAACTCGTCACTGTGTTAGGGATGTTATTAACCCAGGGTCTCAGACGCGGTGTTTATGAACCTGAACCCACGATGAGAATGCGTGAGTGAGGCCGACTGGCTGGAGGACGCAGCAGACTGAGGCCAGGAGCCGTCGGTGTGTTTGTGAGACGCAGAAGGTTGAATTATGATAGAAAAAAATCTCCATTTTTAGCATGCCAGAAACTCGTTAACTAAAATAATGATAATACTACCACAGTGGCTGCCAAACCAAAGCACACAGCCCTAGGATGCCAGTTTACAGCTCCTGTTTGACCTCACACCTTAGGAGATGGGCTTGGCCTTTATATGTAAACACCTCAGCCAGCAGACTGCCTGAAGGGTCGGTCCTGACTGCTCCCTAGCTGGGTTTCCAGGTGCTCTGTGAAGGGGACTGTGGGCTTTTTAAAGCGCCTTTGTCACAGTGAGCTGTTCCCTGCAGCTGAGTCAGCCGGCTCCCAGGGCTTTTTCCTTGTTTTGTTGTGATGCTCCTAATGATGCATCCTGACTTTTTCACTCTGGTTTCTACACATTTGTCACCACTTCTGCGTTTGGATCTCCATGCTGGAAAATCTGAGGCTTACATGGAAGATTGATTTTTAATGCCCTTGTGTTGTTTTTCTGCTATAACATTTGCATGCAATTATGTTATTTTAAAAATAGGAGACCATGGAGTTTGAAAAAAAAAAAAGAATCTTCTGGGTGGATGAGCAAATGGAAAGGCTGGCCTTTAATTTTGTTAACATCCCAATTACATCGTGGTAACCCTTGTGAAGATTTCTGTCCCTTGTAATGTAACACCTGGTGTTTGTTCCAGTGACAGGGACTAGATCTTGGTAGACTCAACCCTTGCTCAGTCATGGAAGAGGTGATTGGAAGACTCATGTTTCCTCTGGCCAGCAGAGGTCACTATTTCAGAGTGGTTAGAGGGGAAATTTTCCATACTCCACATGCCTCTTTTGTCTGCAGGAGTGAGAGGGTTTTTAATTCATTGCCCTCCCCCCCGTTTCCAAGTACCTTACAAAGTGAGTTATTCATATATATTGTGTTGAAAAGTGGAGATAGCTTGAGAAGTCTTCTAGGCAACTGCTTACACAGTGATAATAGCTGTCATTTATCAAGCACCTACTGCATGCTGGGGCCTGTGCTCCGCTTGCTACATACATTATCTTTATATATGTAGCCCATCTGCCTTTCAGGGTTCCTGGGTGACTTTGGGGAAGACGGTGGGGAGGAGAAGTGAAATGATTTGTTGGGTGGATTCACATGCAGGGTGCACAGATCTCGGTGCTTAAAAGTAAGCTTTTAACTTTTATGAAAACTATTTTACCAAAGGCAGATTTTAGTGGCTTCAAACAGCAATCACACAGCATGTATAAGATATGTATATTCTTTTTTCACTTTAAAAATATTTGTTTTTATTTTGGGGTGTGTGTGTGTGTGTGTGTGTGTGTGTGTGTGTGTATACCACACGTATACAGGTGCTTATGGAAGCCAGAAGAGGATGTCAGATCTGGAGCTGGAGTTACCAGCATTTGTGAACTGCCTGTTGTGAGTGCTGGGAATTGAACTCAGGTCCTTTCGAAGAGCAGTGAGTGCTCTTAACCATTGAGCCATTACTCCAGCCCTTTACATTAAAACAAAACAAAACAAGCCCCGGTGATTATAGGACTTTGTGCATACCAGGTAAGCACTGCTATATCCCCAGCTCTGTGTTTACTTGTTATTTATTTCATTGTGCATGTGTGGGGGGGGTCGGGCATGTCTGTGTGAAGGCCAGAGGACAGCAGTAGGTGTCACCCTCAGGGACACTGTCCACCTCCTCTGAGATAGGATATCTCTTTGCCTGGAGCTCACCAGTTATGCTAGGCTAGGTGAGCTCCGGGGAGCTGCTTGTCTCGGCCTCTCCAGCACTAAGATAAACACATGTCACATACATAGCATTTTTCATAGATTTTGGGACTGGAACTCAGGTCCTCATGCTTGTAAGGCAAACATTTCACTGAAGGAGCCATTCCCCGAGCTCACTTTTTGAGACATCTCATCAAATTGCTGAGGCTGGCCTTGATGACTGTATAATTCAGGCTAGCCTTAAACTTGCAATTCTCTTGTCTCAACCCGCACCACCAGGCCTGGCTGAGAAGTGTGCATTCTTAATTATTTTGTTTATCGTTACCATGTGTGTATATGATTATTGTGCGTGTGCTATGTGTGCATGGTGTGTGCACGTGTACATGGTGTGTGCATGTGTGCATGGTGTGTGTGGTGTATAGTATATGTGTCTATGGTATATATATGTGTGGGGTGTGTGTGTGAGTGTGTGTGTGTGTGTGTGTGTGTGTGTGTGTGTGTGTGTAGTCCTGTGCATGTGGCTCATGTGTGGAGGTCGGAAGACGATCTTTAGGAGTTATTATCTCCTTGTACCGTGGGTTCTGGGAATTGAACCCTGGCCTTTGTAGCAAGTACGTTCACATGCGGAGCCATCTTGCAGGCCTCTGTCTCAGTGGCCTGAGAAGTGTGCGTTCATGAGGCAAAGTCATAGAAGTAGCTTGCCTTTGTATTGTTCTTTTCTTACAAAATCTAGTGTGCTTTCTCCTGAAGAAGCTAAACCTTGCTTCTTGGTGTCCTTGAAACTGGGAGCTGTGATGGTTCAGGTCTCCCTCCTTCTCTGGGAAAATAAACATGAGTGATACGTTTTCTCCAGACATGTCCCGAACTTGAGACCTATCTAGTGGCTGAAGTTTACCAAGGATTTATTGAAGCTTCAAGGATTTATTATTCAAGCTTCCTACTTGAAAAGATATTATTTGTAAATGAAATGGGAAGACCAATTCTCCACAGCAGGCTTTATGTATTCCTGTTGTAAAGTTAATCACCAGGATGTTGCTTGAAGCTAGAGAGACCTATAGGACAGCTGGGTCACCACTGGGTGGCAAATGGGCAGCTTGACCCCTCTTCTGAGAACAGTAAAAGAACTTTGTGGGTTTTTTTTCTCTTTCCTTGTTTGCTTTTGGTTTTTGTTTGTTTGTTTGTTTTGTTTTGCCCTTTTGAGACAGGGTTTCTCTGTGTAGTCTTGGCTGCCCTGGAACTCACTCTGTAGACCAGGCTGGCCTTGAACTCATAGAGATATGTCTGCCTCTGGGATTAAAGGCGTGTGTCACTACTGCCTGGCTAGCTTTGTGTTTGGGTAGCTGCTGAGGAAGGTCTTTAGATTCCAGAGTCTCCCATATTGGCCCAGTGCACTGCTGGCCACTAGTCTTCAGACAGTTTTGTGTTTTGTGTTGCTGTTAGCCATCAAAGTTATCCTTGGGTATAAAATTATATTGTCTTTTAGTTTTTATTTTTTCTTCTTTGAGACAGGGTTTCTCTGTGTAGCCCTGGCTGTCCTGGAACTCACTCTGTAGACCAGGCTGGCCTAGATCCGCCTTCCTCTGCCTCCCACATTTCAGTTCTCAGGGAGAGAAGCAGGGAGGTGTAGTCTCTCCTGGGGATGGTTGACAAGAATTGCTGGTGGAATGGTTAACAGTTGTGGGTGTGAAGGAGATGGAATTGTTAGTATTGACTCCAAGGATTTTGGCTAGATCAGCTGGTTGAGTGGAATTGCCTTTTGCCAGGCTAAGGAACGGATTTGCTGGGGGCAAAATGGCTTAGTTAACTTTGGGTTTGCAGGGGACAGGGCCGGGGGCAAAGTGGCTTAGTGATTGCATATTCCAAAAGTAACAGTAACAACAAAATGGCCTCAGGAACAGACATTTCATTTTATTTTTTTCATTAAAAAAAAAAAAATTCAGGCTAGGCTATTGGTGCTGTTATGGTGATTCCCCGAGTCGGTCAGGGATTCAGGCTATAGGTGCTGTCATGGTGATTCCCCAAGGCTGTCAGGGAGGGATTCAGGTCCCTTCTTAGCAATGAGAAGAGAGATGGAAGGGAGAATGGGCCTTCCCTCCTTTTTAAGGAGACCTGAAAATCCATACTCTTACACTCTTATCTCGTCGGTCAGAGTGGAGTGACATGGCCATATCTGATAACAAGAGTTTGGAAAATGTCTCTGAGAGGTTGTATGCCATCCCTTCATAAAGTTGTGACTGTACTGTTTAGGAGAACAAGGGAGAATGAACAACCAGGTGTGTTGCCAGCCATCCTTCCTAGAATTAAGTCCTGGAAGTGAGTTCTAGTCTCATCTCTGTCACCAGTTAGCTTTGTGACCTTGAGCTGCGATTCCTACTCCACCAAACCTCCATTTCAACTGCCACATCAAGGAATCGGACTGAAGAATTTGGAAGTTCACTTCTAACTATAACAGTATGAGTTCTTGGGCTTTGCATCCAGATGTCAAACACGGAGTTTATGAAAGAGGTAAGAAATGTTGGAGAAATGACTCATGCAAGAACATGTCAATCAAGCCAGCAGTGGTGTGTGGGGTAGTCCCGGTTACGGGAAGGCCATGACAGGAAGGTCAATTGAACTCGTGAGTTTAAGGTCACTCTGGGTCACATAGCAAGGGCCTATTAGGGAAAAAAAGAAAGAAAAATGTCTTTCGAATGCCTTAAAGCTGATTTTTTTTTTTTTTTTTTTTTTGGTTTTTCGAGACAGGGTTTCTCTGTGTAGCTTTGCTCCTTTCCTGGAACTCACTTGGTAGCCCAGGCTGGCCTCGAACTCACAAAGATCCGCCTGGCTCTGCCTCCCGAGTGCTGGGATTAAAGGCGTGAGCCACCACCGCCCGGCGTAGCTGATTTTTTAAAATAGATTTTATAATCAGACTTACTGATGAATACAGTTTCACTCTCATTTTGAGAATGCTTTGTGAACGTATAGAGGACTAAGATGTGCCTGAAAAAAGCCTGAGTGCCAGTGCCGTGTGCTCTGCATCAGCTTGAAGCTTGTGGAAGAAGAAAATGAGTAGACGTGAACCGTCGGTTCTGCTTGCTCACAGATGCACTGTCGCAGCCTCGCTGACCTACTTTTTGACCTCACGAACCAGTCTGCTCTGTACCTGCCATGTTACAGCACCCCTGTCTTCAAGGGGGCTTTGGTTTCGTGTCAGCAACATGGCAAAGCCACACACAGGTTTGTAGCATGGAAGAAAGCAGAGGTTCTTAGATGGCTGACGAAGGCAGAGTCCCAGAGAGGGGTAAGGACAGAGGCTGTGTGTGTTTAGCTTGGGGATGGGAAAGCAGGCCGCATGGAGAAGTGGCCATTAGGATAGCGGTGGAGCAGCCAGTCAGGAAGGCATTCTAGGCCAGAGGGTCAGAAGGGCCTACTTCAGCTGGACACAGGGCATGGTGGGAAGATCACAGTATTTCCGGATCAAGCGGACCTAGGCTGAGCCCTGAACCTATTCCTTTCCAGCTCTTAAGTTTTTGGAGCTCACGTTGTGCCTGTGGTGGGAGGCAAGGCACCCTTGTCACCGCGTCGGTGTCTGAATTGAAGGTCATAGTTGTCTGCGGTTGGCTGCGTGAAGGTACTTGCCACAGGGGTGGTGCTGCGCGCTTCCGTGGCCGCTTCTTTACAGACAGCTTTCATTGACCCTCATCATTTTTCAAGTTGTCAGAACTTATTGTCTCTGTTGGCAGCATCTGATGTGCATTTTTATTGTCTTATTCTGTTTGTCCCTGCATACAGTGACTCGCTGAAAACCAATTAAAACTTCTCTAGAAAAGCAGTAGCATGTAATGAGCTCAAGGAAGGGATCTGACTTAGGAGCCTGTTGGCTGTGACATCTTCTTTGCTTCTGGAAACCACTGTTAGGGCTGAAGAATGCCTTGGGCCACCCAGGGAATGTTCCAAACTCTCAAACTTCTGTTTCCCCAGGCCCCCGGCCTCTCTTCTCCCTCCCCCATTGTCCAGTGTGTCAAGCTCACATCTTACACACTGCCGCTTTACACACATTCCAGACCATCTCCCATGCCCACAACTCCCGGTGCCCAGTCCAGGCTCCCCAGCACCTCTCTCTGGCCTTCTGCCTACTCTTCCCACAGCCACCCCTGCCTCTTTCTCTTGCCATTTCCTACCCGACAGCTGGGCTACTATTTTCAGAACAGATCTGATGGTGTCTGTCTCCAGCCTCCAGTCTTTCTTTGCCTTTAGGACCTGGCCTGCCCCCTCCCCCAGTGTCATCTGGTGTCCTGCTGGCCTCACTCTGCCATTCCACTCACACTGCTCTGCCTCTCCTGCCTGGAAGGGATCTGATTCCCTGAGCTGCAGGGCCTGTGGACACGTTTTCTATCTAGATGGAAAGCTCCATGGCCCATGGCTTTTTATCCTCAGAGGTTCTAGTTTGGCCCTCACGTTTATGGTGAAAGTCCTCTTTTGCCCTTTAGATGGGTTTCCCTCCAACTCATATCTTCTCAGCATGGGCCATTTCTCCCCCAGGTCTTATTGTGATTATATATCTGTCTGTATGACTAGCTGAATATTTGTGTCCACCATCAGCTGGAAGCACTGTCAATCTCTGGACCTAGGATGGTGCTTGGAGCATGGTAGGTGTGCAGCAAAGGCTGTCAACACTGCTGTCTTCCTCCATCACTCCCCACGGTATTCTCTGCGACAGGCTCTCATTAAACCTGGAGCTTACTAATTAGGTAGACTCCTGGGTATCAAGCCCCTGGCTTCCTCCCGTCTCTCCTCTCGGCATGGGAATTACAGGTGTGTGTAATGCCCAGCTTCTGTGGGTTCTGTGGGTCAGAACTCATGTCCTTACAAAGTGTAGAAAGCACTCTTCCCACTTCCTCTCCCAGTCCGAGGAGGCGTCTTACTTCTGAGATCCCATGGGATGTTCTGCAGAGACGATCATGTATGCCACCTGTCAAGAGAGACTTTGACTTTCTTCCTTTCCAACTTGTATACTTCTTATACTTTTCCTTGCTTTACTGGGCCTGCTAGGACGTCCAGGGTGCTGCTGGAGAGGAATGATGAGGATCGATATCCTTGCCTATTCCTGATCTTAGGAGAAAGTACAGTCTTTACACTAAGTGCTGTGTACATGTGTGATGTTGGCTGTAGGTTCTGTGTTTTTTGTTGTTTAATCAGAAATTTCCCTTCTAGTCCTAAAGTAGTTTGTAGTCTCTTATCATGTATACATGCTTATCTAAAACATCCTTAGTAGCCGTTTGTAACAGTGATTTATAAAGAGATGTTCCAAGTTGTTTTCTTTTTTCTCTTTGTGTGTGTGTGTGTGTGTGTGTGTGTGTGTGTGTGTGTGTGTGTGTGTGTTTTACAGGTCAATATCATTGTCTTCCTCGGTTGCTCTCCACTTTATCTTTTGAGACAAGGCAGCTCACTGAAGCTAGAACTCACTGATTGGCTAGACTGGCTGGCCAGCAAACCTCCCCCTCCCTGCCCCTGGGATTCTCCTGGCCCAGCCTCCCTAGCATTGAGAGTACAGACCCATACTGCCACGTCCATGTTTTTAAATGGATGCTCGGGGTCCAGACTCTTGGCCTCACACTTGTACAGCGGGCACGTTACCCACCGAGTCATCTTCCTTGTCCTGTATTTTATTTTTAAAAGTATCTTTGGTGCTGGGGAGATGGTTCAGTGGGCAAAGCATATGCTATGCAAGCTTGATGACCTCAGTTCAAACACCCAGAACCCATGAAAAAGCCGGACACAGTAGCGTAAGTGTGTCCCTATGGGCAGAGACAAGATTCACTAGAAGTGTGGGCACCTGGGCACACAGCATCTTTGTTAGATGGATACTAGAATGGCAGCCATGGGGTGAGTACTTTATTAATATTAACCATCTCTCATTTTCTGGCTTGTTTTATTTCCTGCCTTTGCATGAAGTCTCTGGCAGCCCTGTTGGGTCAGGTATTGCCATCTTCATTTGACAGAGGTGGCATTCAGGAACCAGAGATGGGCTTGTTCATGTCCCCCATCTGGATGGCATCACAGCCACAGCCATTATAGAAGCCTTGCTCTAGGCCATTCCCAGCAAATGCCCACAGTGTAGTGATGGAAGCCCTGGCTTTGGACTCAGGCACACTTTGTTCTTATTAACTTAAAAAAGTTGGTTTAATGCAATGACATTTGCACAACGTAAAATTAACTGTTTAAAAGTGGGCAGTTCAGTGGCATTTAATATATTCCTGGTGTTGTAAAATGTCACCTTTATCTAGTTCCAGATTTTTTTTTCAGGGCCCAAAAGAAACCCATGCCCAGTAAACAGACTCCCCCTGACCCTAACTCCTTGCCCCTGACAATCACCCTTCTGATTTTTGTCTCCATAAAGAACCTACTGATTATTTCATGTAAGTGGAACTACATAATTTAAGACCTTTTATGTCTAGCTTATTACACTTAACGTGTTTTGGGGGCTCATTCACAATATGGAATAGATCCATGTGTCTTTCCTCTGGGAAGTGAATTACACCCCACTGATGTAACAGTTTATCAGAACATCTGTTAATGAACTTTTAGGTGGTTCCTACCTGTTGGCTGTTGTGAAGTGAGCTGCAATGTGCACACTTGTATTTATGTTTTCAGTTCTTTCGGGTTTATATCTAGAATTGGAGTTACTGGATTACATGATAATTCTGTTAAGTCTTTGAAGGATTGCCAAACTGTTCTTCATTGTGGCTGGGCCATTTTACATTCCTACCAGCAATGGATGAGGGTTCCCAGATCTGCACGCTCTCCATCCTCCCCATCTCCCTTTGCAGCCATTTTATCAGATTTAGAGTGGTGTTCCACTATGATTTTGCATTCTCCTAATGACTAATGATGTTGGGTATCTTTTAACATCTTTGTTAATCTTCTTGATGAAATGTTAATTCAGATCCTTTGCTTGCCCCCTTTTCAGTCCCAAGGACTGAGAACATGGCTTTGTGTGCTAGGCAAGCTCTTTACAATTGAGCTACATTCCCAGCCAAACTTCTTTTCACTTTTTATTGTGAAACAGGGTCTCACGAAGCCACACAAGCTGGCCTTGAACTTACTCTGTATTCTTCTGTATCTGCTTTCCAAGTACCTGAGATCATAGGTCTGCACAGCAGGTCCAGCCTTTGCCCATTTTTAAAAATTGGATTGAATTTGGGCTTAAGATTTTTTTTTTTCTTTGCAGGGGAGGTTTGTTTGGAATAGGGTCTTAAAATGTAGCCCAGGCTTGCCTCACATTCCTGGTCTTTTTGCCTTAGCCTTCCAGGGCCTGGGATTAAAGGCCTGTGCCAACACATCCACCTCTATAAAATTCTGCTTTTCTTTCTCTCTCTCACTCCGCCCCCCCACCCCACCCTTTTGGCAGACTTTCACTCTGTTGCCCAGGCTGGCCTCGAACTCTGGAACACAGCCATGCACAGCAGTACCTAGCTAAGGCATCTTTTCACTATCCTCTGATGCAGAAATGTTTTCATTTTGGATGAAGTCAAGTTTATCTAGTTTTTCTGCTGTTGCTCATGTTTTTAGTCACATAAAGATGCACTGTTAATTGCAGAGTAAAGACTTATCCCTGTGTTTCCTGGTTTTCATTTAGGTTGCTGGTCCGTCCTAATTTACTGCTTGTAGATGGTGAGATAGGGGTCCACTCTTCTGCCTGTGGCTACCCTAATAGCATTTGCTGAAGACAGCGCTCTTTCTTCAATGAGTGCTTATGGCACGCTTCCCGAAAGTCAGCTGGCCACAGAGTCAGACACTCTGAACTACGAGAACTTTGATAAATTTCTTAACTTGAGCTTTTATTTCCTTACCTATAAAACAAGAATGATAGCCTCTTATCCCAGAGCTTTGTCAGGACGGCATGAGATCAGACACAGGGCACGAACAGTGCGAACAGTGGAGCAGAGCAGGCAGCGGAGCATCCATCACCTCTCCTTCCTGAAGCTCCAGGGCATGGGAGACTTTGGACGTAGAACTGTCCACTCCTGTCCCATCCATCTTCTGAATGCCAGCTTGCACTCCTGGACAAACACTATGAGGGGACAACTCTTCTAGGGAGGAGAAGTGCTTACCTAGAAACGCAGGCACAAGTGAAACAGTTGTCTGTCTTTAATAATCCAGTTGCTCCATGTTGACTCTGTGCATGGAATTCTTCTAGTTTTTGGGATATACAGGCTAAAGACTACCTCTGCCTTTGCAGGACTCTTAGATTGTAAAAGAAACAGATAAAACAGTGTGATAAGTGCTGAGACAGATTCAAGCAAAGGGCTCTGAGTGTGTGCAAGGACCTGAGAAAAGCTTGTAGAGGAAAAAGAATTGAATTGGGTATTAAATGACTTGTGGGTAGAAATGTGTAGTGTGGGTAAGAGGGAAACTGTGTTAGCATAGGAAACAAAACCCACAGCCATAAAGGCATCCATATAAGCTATGGGTTCTAGATGAAAACTCTTCTACGTAGGTAGGACTAAGGGTTAAATAGTATTCTGATTAAAGACCATCGAGCTGGCTCAGCGGGTAAAGGTGCCAGCTGCGGAGCCGGATGACTTCCACATGGTGGAAAGGGAACTGAATCCCACAGGTTGTCCTCTGACCTCCAGATGTTTTAAATATGATTTTTATGGGTAGGGAGGTGACTTAGTGGATACTTGCATGCAGGTCTGATGATCTGTCCCGAGTTCAATCCCACAAGGTGGCAGAAAGGGAGGGACTCCCAGGAGTTGCCTTCTGACCTCCACACATATGCCATAGATATGTGTACCTGTGTGCATACCAACGCACACATGTACACTCGCATGTGTGCACACACACAGACATGCACACACTAATTTTTTCTAAGCCTTGATTTTGGGGTTGGAGAGATGGCTCAGTGGTTAAGAGCATTGGCTGTTCTTGCAGAGGATCTGGGTTCAGTTCCCAGTACCCACATGATGGCTCCCAACCATTTGTAACTCCAGTTTTAGGAGATCTGAGATTCTTTTCTGACTTCTGTGGGCACTGGGCATGCATGTGGCACACAGACATATACATGCGAGCAAAGCCCTCAGACACATGCAGTGAGTAAATCAATCTTCAAAAACAACAACGACAAAAGAAACCCTTAATTTATAAGGCCACGGGAAACTGTTGGTGAGGTTGAAACTGAGGGAGTACCATGGCTCAGTACCAGTATTTCAGGCTGACAGGGAAACCACTGTGGAAGATGGCTTATGGAGGAGGAGGAGGAGGAGGAGGAGGAGGAGGAGGAGGAGGAGGAAGATGAGGAGGAGTAAGAGGAGGATGAGAAGGAGGAGGAAGAGGAGAAGGAGGAGGAGGAAGAGAAGGAGGAGGAGGAAGAGGAGGAGGAGGAGGAAGAGGAGGAGGAGGGAGGCACCAAGAACAGGAAAAAATATAGCAAGGGTGGGGGAGGGGGGCTGTCAGGGCCTGGGATGATGCTCAGGTTTCTTGTTTGGGGACTTGACAAGGGTCATTCATCCGGTGTGGGGCACAATAGTAAAGGGCAAAATAGGAGTAGGAAAAATGGTATTTGCTTTGGCAGATGAATCCAGATGGGTATATGCAGCAGACAGATTGTGTAGAGGCCTGGCATGTGACCTCAGTTAGTGTGAAAAGTACATACGCCTGCAGTTGTGTGAATCTTTCCCAGGTGAAATGGGGGCACAAGTTGAAAGCTTTAAGAAGCTCTGGTCTAGCTTGCTGAAGTGGGTAGTAGGTTTTGGTTTGCTCTTGTTTTGTTCTCTCTGATTAAAAAACATTAATGAGTGTCAATGCCACAAATATGAAGAAAAAACATACACCCCATAATCAGTTAAACCTTGTGGAAAGGTAAAAAGAGACAGTGCATCTTGTGAGAAAATACCAATGTTTAGAGAAGTATAAAAATGAAAAGTGCAGGCTTCCTGTGTCTTCCGACCCTGAATCACTGCTAACAGGCCCTTTGATTCCCTCCCAGGAAAAGTGTGCAGAAGCCTACCAGACCTGCACATCGCAAAAAGCCCTGCCACAGGCAGTGTTTGAGAAGTCCGTTGAACTGGGAGCTCAGTCAGCCCACTGCTTTGCCTGGCTACCTGCTGTGGCAGATCTGTGGGCACTTGAAAGGTTCCTAGCTTCAAATCCAAGGGCTAGTCCAAGGTGGGGATGCAGTAAAGCGTAAGTAAACAGCTGTCGCTGTGTTGGGAAATTCGGAGAGCTTTTGCCTGCTTGTCCAGTTGGTTAAGTGACTCATCTGGCGAATGTTTTCAGTCTGAACTAAATGTGCAGTGCCGTGTGTGTGTGTGTGTGTGTGTGTGTGTGTGTGTGTGTGTACACGCACGTTGGGAGTATGTGTAATGGGTAGTGTGTGTGAGGGAGCAGAGTGCTCACCTCCTGGCCTTACGGCGGGGCAGAATAGGCAAAAGCCAGACCTTCCAGTTTTCTGGCTTTTTGAGGGATAAACTAAGTAGGGCTATTTGTCTAAAGCCACATGCACGCCTGTTGGCCAGAGCCAGGTCCTACACTACAGAAGTGGGGTGTGTGGGGGTGGGGGGAGGCTCAAGTACTGGGTGGCCAGCTGGTGAGCTATTCTTCCTCTTTTCTACTCTTTTCCACTCTATCTTAAAAGTGACAGTCCCCAAAGACAAGTTCCCAGAAAGAGGCAAGACCCGTGGGTCCCTGGGCCAGCACCTTACCTGCAGTGGGCTGACACCTGCCCTTGGTAATGTGAATGGTAAAAAACACTGGTGTGGGAGTCGGGAAGTCTGCTCTGCCACACCCTACCCTGTTGCAGCTGGCCATGAATGTGGGGGTGGGTTTAAATACAACATGAGGGTACTTTCAATTACCGATACTGTTTGTAAGTTTTTAAATAAGGTATTGGAAATTAGATTTTAATATTTTGTGACTGGAAAATCTTGTTTTACCAAGATTCTGGGAACGCTGCTTCTTCCTATGTTTAGAATCCCAGTCTATGAACCTGGCCCGTTGGAGGAGCACCACACATTATTTCCCAGTTTAAGACTAAGGCTAGAGACCATTCTCAAACAGATTAAAAGCCAGGCAAGACCCTGTGGGCAGATCGTTGTCATCAGTGCAAGGGGGTAGGTGTTGACAGTATGCAGATACATTTTGAGGCTTCCCTGGATCCTCAGTAAGCCCCAGAAGATCGATCAGACCTGACCAAACTCCCCCATTTTGCACGGCTTAGGAGAGCTGACTACGGCTTCCAGTCACTATGGAGCCTCATAAGAGCTCTTACATACTGAGCAGGGTCCCCTGAGACCCTGATGCCTGGATGAGGGAGAGGACGAAGCAAGGAACGGGTACAGAGGAACTCTGAGATCCACTCTCCCCCGATGGATCCTTTCTAGAGAGCATCACAGAAGTAAAATCGTGAGAAAGTGGGCTGAGGCCTGGGTTCGGATCCCGGCTTTCCTGTCGACTTGCCGTGAAATCTGTACGACGGTTGGAGTTTTCAAAAACCAAACAAAGTAACTTGTCGAGCACTTTTGCATCTGTTACCTCCGCTTTAGCAGGTACTGCCATTCCCATTTGCCGGGGAGAAGCAGGATCCCGCCCGGGAGGGGACGAAGCCGGGTTGCGCTGGCTCTGCCTTCGGGCCCTTGCCCTCCTCCTCCCGGCGCCGCAAGGTCCGGCAGAGTCCCGGGGCAGCCGGCGTGCAGGGCTCCGGCCGGCCGCTGTCAAAACCTCAGCCCCGGCGCGCGCCGCCCCGCCCAGGCCCCCAGGCGAGCGGCACGCCCTCGC
>CABHPP010108600.1:0-44999 GCA_902168425.1 Peromyscus attwateri
TTTTTTTTTTTTTAAGACAGAGTTGTGCTCTATGGCCCAGGTTGGCCTCCAACTTGTAGGAATTCTTCTGCCTCAGCCTCATCAATCACATCAGGCTTACACAAGTTACCAGGGAGGCAGGGCCACAGAAGAAAGGCCCTACAACATCCTGCAAGCCACACAAATGCTTGGGCTAGGGAACTCCGTTCTTTGACTCCGACAAGCAGTCGAACCATGCAGACAGCTCATGATTATTTCCTACTCATCTTCTTTAATAGTGAAGCCATCCACGTCTTTAGAGCTGACAACCATTAACATCAACACAGTCTCAAAAATAAACCACTGCCAGGGAAAGGCCAGGCAACTCCAGGCTGATGTGCACCAGAAAGCTTTGCCCACAGAAGCTGGGGTCCCCGTGATCTGAGAGACCCCTTTCTCTCCTTCACCTCCCCCTCCTGCCTCCAGCTGCAGGAAGGTGGGGGGAGGGGAACAGAAGCTTCGCCTTCGGAGATCGGAAATAAAAACACTCACTTGTCAAAGCATGAAGAGGGTCCCTTATTGAGCTAGTTTCCAGTGCTTAATTCCTGTGGTTATAGTCCTTGGTTTCTAAGGCACTTGGAAGGAGAGGTAGGGTCCTGGTGTGTTTTTGTGGGTACTGTAACAGCGTGCTTAGGGAGGCTGAGGCAAACAGACACACCTTTAAGAAGGTGATAAGGAAGGCAGCTCAGCAGAGGAGACAGCAGGGACACCACCAGGACCACAGATGCTTTGCCACCTTCTTGGGAAGCAGAAGCATCCACAGTACCAGCCTGGTTCCCATCCAGGGGAAAACTGTCCTGCCACGGGCTTCCAGCAAGGCTTTTACAGTTCGGGGACGGGGACCAGGGCAAGCTACCCTGGATCACAACAAGGACCTTTCAGCTTCCCTGCCAATGTTTCCAAGCCAGGGAGGAACATCCACACCCAAGTAACTCTGGCACTTCTGAGAGCAGGGGTCCACCCACAGCTGGTCCCCTCCCAGGCAGGGCCCTGCCAATGAAAGAAGCTACTGTGACCCAAAGGCCCAGTCCTCCCTGCAGGACACAGAGTCCATCTCACCTCAATGCATAGAAAGTACACGGGCTGGAGAGGGGGCAGAGGGCTAGGAAGGGATGTGGGGGAGGCGACTGTGACGTTAAAACATACGTACACAGAGCCTCCAGGAGTGTACAAACTTACTCCACGAGAGTAAGCAGCTATGGTAATTTCTTAAATACCTTGGGGGAAAACAAAATCAAAAAAACAGCGTGGTTGTCAACTGCAAGTAAGCAGACCCGATGAATGGGTTGAGAGCCAAGCCAAAGCCACGGCGGCCGGGCCTTGCTCTAATGGTACCTACGGCACTGAGCATGCTGTAGGGTGAAACCTACTCATTTTGAGGTCCCTTCCTGGACCCACCCCCCCCCCCCCCCCCCCCCCCGACACAGGACCCAGAAAGACCGACCACCATTTAACTTCTGCCTCTCAGGTAGCCCTGTAAAAACGCCACGGAGCTGGGGGCACGACACAGTGCTAAGGTGTTTGCCTAGAATGAATGAGGCCTTGGGGCTCAATCCCCAGTTTTGTTAGATACATGACAGACAGGCAGATGATCACAAGCTGAGTTTTAAATGTGGCCAAAAATCACGTAGGAAACAGGGTCATACAGGCCATTCCTTGCTAAATCTGGAGGGGGAGGGGACTCAAAACTCTCCTAACAATCACTTCATTAGATAACTCTTCACTATGAATCAGGAATTCTCCCATTCTGTGTATTACGTTAGGCAACACAACATTTTTGTCCAATTAAATGTTTTGATAAGAAAAATGCATCTAAGACAAGAGACACTAAGCCAATTGTCATATTAAAGTATATTCAGCATCATCACAGGGATGCAAAATTCTCCTTAACTCTACACCCAGCTGTGTGCAGTGTTGCACATCTGTAATCCTGGCATTTGGAAGGAGAAGAAATGACTGGGAGTTCAAGGTGAGCCACAGCTGCTTAGCAAGTCCAAGGCCAGCCTGACTCCGTTAAAAAAAAAAATCCACATCTAGGTATTTCAACCATTTCTGAAATGTGGGGGGAAAGGAAACAAAAGTAAAGTGTGTCAGATTTAAACATTTCTAGAGGAAAATTCCGGAACTGTCAGGCCATCATGGGTTGCTAGTTATCTGCTGCCATTCTACAGGTGGCCTTGCCTGAGACTACACTGCTGTGTCTGTCCTGTCTCCTTGTGTTGGCTGTCTGTCCTGGTTTTCACCTGAAAACATGGATCTAAATGTAAGCGGTGTTTGTTAGGAGGCATTAACTGCCTGCTTTATGAGTTCTAAGAGTGATGTATTAGGCTAATTTAACCCAATGGTTTTGTAGTTCTTTCTCAACCTCTTTGCAATTGCCTGCTCTTCCAGGGCAGAAAAATGGAAATTATTTCAAGAAACTGTAAAAGTGCACTGTACTTTAGGGAACTCGACTGAGCTTATTTCCCTGAGGAAAAGAGCAGCTAAGGATTATTCTCAGAAACTGTCCATGTCTGACCTCTATTAGTTATTTAACAGTACTTTCAAGTAACAAAGACAGTGTTCTCGTGGCTCTAGGGAGCATCAGGAAGTATCAAGTGACTGAACTCTGAACTTCTTCCCTCGCTGACATGGAAAAGTGGGAAGCCAATACAGGAGACATGCTTAAGGAAAGTCTAAAGATGATGAAGGTTTGAGCTCCTGAAGTTAACTGTTCCCACATATTCCTTCCTAGTTGCAGTAATATTCTCCTTTGATTCTTCCTTTGGTGTGATTAGGTCACCTAATGCACACCAAACCCACTAACAGGAAAGACATACACAGTTACACCATAAACAGCTCTGAGTGTCGGGATCACGGGCAGGGTGAGCCCTCCCTTAGGAGACTTTCCCCGCCACAGATGACTGCCCTTCCTGTTCCTCACTGCAGCATCCCAAACCACCAACAACCTCAAAAAGACCAGACCTTTGCCAGCTCAGCAAGCACCTACTCTACCAGATCCAACTTTCTCAAAGGCCACACTGTTCTTGGTAGATGGGTGCATGTTACCTAAAGTATCCCAAAGGCAACACTTACTTCATTTTCCCTTCTGAGGACTCACAAAAACACTCAGAGGCAGAGAAATTGAAACCAAAAGTTTGCTTCCATCACAGAACCAAGCTATGCCCTCCCAAATGAGAATGGCAGTTTTCCTTCCCAATGTACAAGAGGAACCAATTTACACAGTAGCAGTCAACATGTGAAAATACTTTGATTGTCAAATTGAAGAGTGTAGCCCAGAAAACACACAGCAGCATGCTAACACGTGTAATTACATGGGAGGCTGTGCAAACCCCAAACGTGCCCTTCAACTTGGCAGAAATCTAAAGACTTCTAGGATAGTTTGCATGCAAGGCTCAATTACTCAGATCTGCTGGTTAATTCCCTCTACATCCCAAAGTGCTCCCCAAAGCTAATCATCTTCCGCTGGGGAAGTCACTACAAGAAGCATGCTGAGTATGCCCGTACTAAGCGGCCGTATAGCGACTGGATTGTTCTCCAGTGTCCTGGAAGAAGGAGCAGTCACTAACTACCTACCTTTTGTTACATTTTACTGATTTCGTATGTGTGTTGTAAGTTTATGTGTGCCATGTGCATTCTAGGAGCCTTCAGAGAGGAAGAGGGCATTGATCCCTGGAACTGGAGTTACAGGCAGTTGTGAGCCACCCATGTGGCTCCTGAGAGCCGAACCCAAGTCTACTGCAAGAGCAGCAGACTGAGGGTCAGGTGCTCTTCCTGGGCTCCTCCTGGCTTCCTGGCCCACTAACTGTCGGGCTTCCCTGCCTCAGTGACGGAAGGGAATTCATCCTTTTGTGGAACTGCTGCAGAGGTTAGAATAATAGATTCAAATAGCCAGCCTATTAAAGAGCTTAACTCAAAAACATACATACCATATGATCCATTTATAGAATCTGCCTGAAAGGATAAAATTATAGGCATGAAGAATTAGTGGTTGTCAGGGGTTGGGGATTGAAGGGGAGGGGAAGAATTGGTTATGGTTATAAAAGGATACCACTCAGGGTCCTACAGATGGGACTCTTCTGTAGTTTGTAGTGTTAACTACAAGAGTGTCTTGTAATAAAACTGTCCAGAGCTAAGCGCACGCCAGAGCACATGATAAACCTAAGGGATCTAGAGACAGGTCAATGACTACATCCACGTGAATCTCCTCAGCGCAAACTTGTGTTGCTATGCGACATTTCATGGGTTACTTTCCCCTGACTGCAACCAACGAAGCAGCTGAAGAAAGAGAGGGTTTAATTTGAATCACTGTTCAGGTGATACAGCCTGCCTCGTGCAGGGAAGTCGGGGGCAACTCAGCTTGTTCAGGGGAGGCGGGGTAACTTGCAGTTGGATCAGGTCTGGTCTCATTGAAAGGCTGATCTGGCTTTCTCCTTTTTTACTCTGTCTGGGCTCCCAGTCCACAGACTGGATGATCCCACCCACACTTAGTATGGCTCTTTCCTCCTCAATTAAACCTCCCTGGAAATACATGGACACACCCAAAGGTGGATCTCCCTAAAGCTCTGGGTGTTTCCTAATCCAATCAAGTTGGCATAGAAATTAGTCACCGCAAATGTGCCACTCTTGGAGGAAATGAGTGGTACTCGGGTCACTGTGTTATTTCTGGCAGCTGTGTTCAGTCTACAATTATCTCAAATAAGTGTTTTATAAAATCTCATCATCTTAAAAAAGTGCCGGGTGTGTATTCTTGGTATACCAGTCAGGTTTTCCTCCCGCCCACAAAACAAGCTGCTATTTCCTACTTCCCACTAACAAGAGTCTAGCAGGATGCCCTTCAGGTCCTTACTGATGCCCAGGAGAAATGCAAAGGGTCCTTAGGAACTGATGAAGAAACTCACACGTAGGATAGCCACAGAGGCAAAGGGTTTTTGTATGAATGACAGACATGGACATCAACGTGAAAAAGTCTCAGGAAAAAGGGGGCAAGTAGACTTTATGACCTGGAGCAGCATTTGTCCAAGTGTCCTCTGTGACGCTGTGATTCCCTAACACGTTCCAAAATAAAGGATCACAGAACTTTCAAGTCCTACACACATCCTCAGGTATCGTCAATTAAAATAAGCATCTGTTGACTTCACCTAGCCCATCTTGTTCTACAAACTGACTTGTTCAAAGGATCATTTCAAACCTACGGCATCCAAGCAAGTGCTCCCCAGTCTAGAACTTTGGAAGGAGAGAAGAGGGCTCAATCACTGAAGCACAGCCGGGGCTACTCAGGGACCTCCCCGCCCAGGCACCAGAACACACCCTTAGGGGAGAATTCCCTTCTAAGACTTTCCCAGCACCCCGGCACTGCAAGGAGGTGAGGTAAACTGAGGAGCAGTTAGTGCAGATGTCAGCACATTCCCACGTGAACCTCAGGTGAGCTGGCATGGCGGTGAGAGGGTGCTCAGTGCCGTCCTCCTCAGCCCCACCCTCTCGCCAAACCCCTACTCCTGGACACACTAATAAAACAGCTTTATTTTAGGGTTTCCACCTTCTCCTCCTGTAGGCTTACAATGTACAAATGTACAACCAAGAAATCCAGCCACGGAGCTATTTTGTAGACTCAGAATCATTTATTAGGACTAAATCTAATAGCCAATGTAAGAACAGCCAATCAGGACAAATCTCAACAAATTTTAGCAGCCAACTATCAGCATATCCAAAACAAGAGGTATCTGAACTCTGAAGCTAGAAAATCTATAAAGTCTTTATCAGACAGGAGAGTGGAGCCAAGTTTACTACAAATACCAGACTGATTCCTTTGTCTGTCACTAACCAGAAAGCACTAGTGTGAAATAGATAGCCAGCTTTTAAAGTTTGGGGGTTTTTGTTTTGGTTTGGTTTGGTTTGGTTTTTGGTTTTTCAGGACAGGGATTCTCTGTGTAACAGTCCTGGCTGTCCTGGAACTCACTTTGTAGACCAGGCTGGCCTCGAACTCACAGAGATCCGCCTGCCTCTGCCTCCTGAGTGCTGTGATAAAAGGTGTGCACCACCACCACCTGGCTTTTAATAACCAGCTTTTAACACTATCTTGCCCACAGAAAGGCAAAGTGTCCTATGATTACAAAAGCAGCAATCAGGCCCGGCGTGGTGGTACACGCTGTGACCCTGGGAGCCTGAGAGGTGGTGGCAGAAGGATCAGAAATTCAAGGTCAGCCTCAGTCAAAAGTCAAGTGTGAAGCCTACCTGCCTCAAAAACTGTAATCCTGAAATTCCCACTCTTCCCCTGGCTTACCAGCCCTTATTAAATCCTAAATTCGGAACACATGAAGTGCTGACAGGCAGTGTTGGGGTGTTACAGCAATAGGCACAAATGGTGACTGACTGACCTGCCAAAGCTCAGCTTCCTCTGAAGTTGATGGCAGCTTCTGTGTTTCGGGCTAGAAATTTCTGACCTCTTCTTTCATTTTTTAATTAATTTCTTTTAGTTAGCATACAAAGTCATGTGTTTCATTGTGGCATTTTCTATATGTATCTCTAGACTTTGCTCTCCCCCCACCCCCACTCCTCACATTGCTGGCCCTCTCCCCGCACCCCCGCCCCACCATTGGCCCCAGCTCTGCAGCAGAGGGAGGTCCAGAACTTGTGTATCATGCAGAAGGTCTGGGTTTCAGCTCCTGCAAAGGTCAGTAGGAAGGTGAACACCTGCCTGCTGAACGTCTGAACCTTCTGAGAACATTTCCCTTCCCACTCCTTCCTCTGTGATAGTCCTCTCCTTACAGCCTTTCCTTCTCCCTCCCTGGTCAAACACAGAGACTACCCAGAATTCCCTTGCAAACAGGAGCCGTCCAGGTGTCTCCGTTCCTAACCCACAGTTCTATCAACAGGACTGCAAACTCCCAAGTGCTGTGAGAGTCAGGGAGTGCATGGGTGGGAACAATGGCTGCTCTGTGCCTCAAGGCATGCCCTCACACCTCAGGAAGACAGCAAGGCATGCCCTCACACCTCAGGAAGACAGAAAGGTGTGCTCACGCGCTCGCTCTCTCTCTCTCTCTCTCTCTCTCTCTCTCTCTCTCTCTCTCTCTCTCTCTCCCTCCCTCCCCTTTTTTATTTTTTTTGAGATAGTAGTCCAGGCTGACCCCAAGGCTGCTGTGATCCTCCCAGCTCTGCCTCTCAGGATGAAGTCCTCTCTAGCAGCCTCCACTTGGACAAGATACACCTGCAAAGGTGACAGGTCCGGCCAAGCATCCGTAAAAGTCCCACCATTGCTCACTTGGGCCAGCAATGCTAAGTATTAAAAGTCAAACCTCTTCAACTTTCCCCTACATGTTAGAAAAAGCACTTCCGTTCTCCTTAAATGACTAAGCCATTCAGCCAGACTTGGTGAAACCTTCTATTTGCACAGTAGAAAATACTAACAACTACACTGAACACTCCACTCCTAAAGGAAACACCACACCCAAACTCAGAAATCAAAAAAAAATGACCCCAGGTCAGCCTCCTGCCCCCCCACAACACACACACCCCACTGTGCACATGAGGGAGCCCATGGGAAAAGATTCCTACTTGAATTTCTTGCAGCTCGCTCCTCAGAGTTCCTCCTCTCAAAGTCCAAACACAGACCACAGACCAGGAAGCTGGAAGGAGCGAGGGGCTAGGCGAATCTCCCCCTGTGCTAAGTGCCTTTGTGTGCGGCTTTGAGCCCTGGGCCAGTTGGTAGGCTAACACATCTTGGGACCTGCTCATCAGCAAGCTGGGTGTGGGTCTGGGAAGCGGGTGCCCAGTCATGCCATTCTGTAACACCAGCATGCTGGAGGCCACTTAAAGGCTTCCAGCATCAGGGCTTAAAGTGTGTCTGCTCATAACAGCCAGGGAAAGTCCTCAGGCTCTGTTTCTGGCCAGCGTGGGAGAGTCAGCTCCGAGAGCAAGGTGAAGCCGAAGACACCCGGGCCTGGTTGGACGAGGCCTTTATACAGCATCCTCACCTGGTAGGCGACAAATGACAAGGCGGACAGAAGCTCCTCTTACCTCCCCATCTCCACTTGCTGTCCGCTGTCTACAGTGACAATGACAACTGGGGGGGGGGGGGGGTTCGTTTGGGCTCCTGGCTTGAGGACATCCACCACAGCAGGGAAGGCAAGGGGGCAGGGGTGTGAGGCTCCTGCTCAAAAACCCACAGGCCAGGCAGGGGGCAGAGGCGGGTAGGACAGCAGGAAGTGGCTTTCCATTTCTCCCTTTTTATTCAGCCTGGGACCCTAGCCATGTCCAGGATGTGTCTTCCCTGGAAACACCATCGCCGACACCCTAGACCCATTGTGAGACCAATCAAGCTGACAAGCAGAATTCACTTCTGTGGAGCTCCTTATACAGACAGGCAAAATCAGGAAAAAAATCTGTCAGCCTGTGTTTTTGAGCCAGAGGCTTACAACCAGCTCAGTTGGACTGAAAAGGCTCAAGGGGAGGATTCCAAACACTGAGCAGGGCTCACCTAGAAAGTCAAAGCAAGTTTCACAAGCATTCCATCAAAAACAGCCACTCCCTGTCTTCATTTGCCAACTGTTTGTCACAAAGCATCCCCTGAGAGGTAATAAAACTCTTGCATCATCGGCCCCCTGAACTAGGGAACTTGCCCTTAAGTCATTGTGGACTATAAACAGCTTCTAAAGACTTCCCCTTAGCTAAAATAGTAACACCACAAGTGCTGTGAGCTTTGTTCTGGGCTTTTGTGCTTGGTGTTGCTCTCCTGATTATAAAACACAAGCAACCTCACCACCGCCAGTCCCTCCAGGGAAATCCCAATTATACAATTGAATCTATTTCATTCTAGAGGTGAGAGGTCCCTTGAGAAAAATTCAAGGAACTGACTCTAATATTTTAGGCTGCCACAAAAATAATAAAGGCACTCTTAGAACAAAGTGTCTACCCCATCCCTAGAAAACCCACTGGAACAGTTATTATGTAGTGAGAGCCACAACTCACCTGCAAAGTAAGTAGCCAGGCAGGCATGGTGGCCCACGCCATTAGTCCCATCACTCAAGAGGCAGAGGCAGGCAGATCTCCATGAATTCCAGGCCAGCCTGGTCGACTTAGAGTTCTAGGTCAGCCAGGGCTACATAATGAGAGCCTACCTCAATTAAAAAAAAAAAAAAAGGGGGGGGGGAGTCTTAGAGATAAAGACAAGGCCATCACCAAAAGATCTAGAAAGAACCTCTCTTTCCCAGCACCAATTACTAAAGCTTGAGCAGAAAGCACCCTTCCCCAAAGTAGGTCTGCTGTGTGGCCAGGCAGCCAGGTAGCCAGGGCTCCAGACGATGACACACTGATGAATTCATGGGCTGAAGAAGCCTCACAGACAGCAGCCAAAGCTCAATTAACTCAAAACTCGACAAAGCCTGTCATCTGTGGTTAGGCTCCCTTGAGATGTCAGGGTGTGATCAGAACTAGGGAACTGCCATGGGGGAAGTTGGGGGTGGGAGGGAAGGAGAGGTGCTAGGAAAAACACCTTTGCACATTGTTACAGCCTGAGACCTTGAGTAAGATGGAGAGGGCGTTTTCAGTTGTTGCCCGGTGAAGTCAACCCCCTAGCAACCGAGAATCCTTCGTCCCTCCAGATACTCACTGCTTGTATTCAAATTCCTCTACTTTGAACCCCACCTAAGAGCTTGCACGGTCTAAATTTTACTAGCGCAAACTCACTGATCAGCTGGCCCACAGGACTAGGAGAAGGAGGAATCTGGTTCTTGTACTAAGTGGGAATCACTTTGTGGAAGAGACACAGGACGCAGGTGAGAGTGTTCCAAAAACTCGGGTCACCCTGCCCAGCCATAAACAGTATTCCACAGACAAGATGAGAAAGCTCCCATCTACAGCCCAGCAATGGGAACATACTGATACTGCTGACTGTGAACTCAAAGATAGTTTAGGGAGCCCGGGGAAACAGCTCAGTTGGTAAATATGACGACCTGAGTTTGAGTCTCAGACCCACATAAAAATGCCAGACGTGGTATTTGTTTGTTGTGTGCTGGTAATTCATCTCTGGGAAGTCAGAAATGGGGGTGGGGTGGGAGCGTGGGGAGATCTCTGAAGCTTACTGACTGGCCAACCTATCCTCTTTGTCCAGTTCCAGGCAAATTCCAAGCTGCATCAAGAACAAGGTAGCCAGCTCCTGAAGAAGGGCATCTGAGGTTGTCCTCTAGATTCTGCATGGATCTGCACATGTGTGCTTGCTGAGAGAGGGCTTTACATGCATGAAACCATAGGTTTGATAACGAACACAACAAAAAGTAAAATAATAAAGTAGCCAGGAGAGCCTTGTGGTTTGAATACAAAATATGTGTTGAATGCGTGGTCCCCACCTGGTGGCACTCTCTTGGGACATTCTGGAAACTTAAGAGGAAGTGCTTAATATAGGAAGTAGGGCCCTGAGGATGGGTCTCTGGTTCTCCTTCCTCCATCTCTGCTTCCGGTTCATTATCAGGTAAAAAGCATCCCACACCTCACACTCTCGGTGCCTTGATGCTCTGCCCAAGCATATGGAGTGTTTAAAAGGGGGGACGGAGGTATGCTAGGCTTGAGATAGAACTCAATAGTGTGCTTGCCTAGGAAGCATGACATCTGGACTCGATCCTCAGCTCTGCATAAACTGGGCATGGTGGAAAGCACCAGTAATTCCATCATTTAGTCATATTTACATTTAAAGGTGGAGGCAGGAAGATCAGAAGTTCAGAGCTAGCCTCAGCTCCAATAGAGAGTCTGAGGCCAGCCTAGGCTATACATTGCAGTCGGGTTAAGGTTAAAATGACAGATCTCCAGCACTTGGTCTGAGAGGTATGAGGCAGTTCTCAGGAGACAGACTTGACAGATGCAGATGCCCTAAGAAAGCAGTTCCAGGCGGCTCCACACTGTTCACAAGATAAAGCCGAGGCACATACGCTATCCCTGCTGGCAGTTCCAGAGGGGATTCTTTCTCACAGGACCCTGCCTGAGGATCTTGGCCATGAGAGATATCCAAGGAGAAGGTGTTAAGTTATAGGATGCAGACCATTCTAGAATATCTGGAGGAGAATGTGTGTCGGCAAATTTGCCAGCTTTATGAGGAAGGCTCTCCAGTGACTTCCATAAGAGAGTTTGGGTTAAAAGAGCCAAGAAGACAAAGTCCTAAGTGAGCAGAAGTCCACACTCTCTGGCATGTCACAATATGAGGATGCTTTCACTCCTCCAGCAGCGACTGTTCTCTAGAAATGGTAGGCCAAACATCATCAGAGGATAATGGGCCGAGGTCCTTTCCCATTAAGTCTCTGGCATGGCAGTTAAGAATACTTTCACTTCAAATACGAGAAAACCAGCAACTTTTTTTTTTTCACCCCATGAGCATGCTGACATTTCTCTTCTCACCCATGGCCTCTTGGTCGCAAGATTTTTAGTTCTAGGATCTAGCCCCTGCTGCGGGCAGAAGAGACTGAAACAGGAAAGGACTGCTATCTCAGGAGAGCAAACTTTTTCCAGAAAGCTGCAAGCCAAGTGCTACTGGTATGCACCGACATGTAATTAGAGACCGTTGTCACATGACACTGCCAGGCCACTCCTCAGCCTCAGCACTATTGACATCTGTGCACAGATAACATGAGGGAGAGGGCTGCTGAGACAGGGTCTTGCTAAATATAGCCCGGGCTGGCCCTGACATTCTCCGCACCCCTCCTGCCTCCAGAGGGCTGGGATTATGCGCATCTATCTACAGACCCAGTGCAGATAATTCTTTCACCTATGCGATGTCTAATAGCAGCTAGCATCTCCAACTTTACTGTGGTGATATTTTGTTTGTGCTCTAACAAAGCTTGCCTGGAGATCAGAGTGTGGAGCCAGCCACTAGTTAACCATAGAGGCCAGGCAGTGGTGGCTCACACCTTTAATCCCAGCACTGGGGATCTCATGCCTTTAATCCCAGCACTGGGGAGGTGGAGACAGGAAGTGACATGGCTGGGCAGAGAGAGGACTATAAGGCGGGAGGAGACAGGAGCTCGGCCCCCCTCCCCATCTGAGGATGCAGCAGAGATTAAGAAGTCTCTCTAGTGGCTACTCCTTTACTTCTCTGGTCTTTCAGCACTTACCCCATATCTGGCTCCGGGTTTTTATTAAGGCCAATTAGAATTCACGCTACACTTTACTGTGACAATTAAAACTATCTCAGCTCACAACTGTCTGTGACTCCAGGACCCAACACCCTCACACAGACATACATACAGGCAAAACACCAATAAAGTAAAAATTAAAAAAAAAAAAAAAAAAGTTATCTCTCATCATGAGATCGAAGATCCCTGCAGAGCAAAACTGCTCCTAGTTGAAAACCATTTAGACCAATCCCCAGCTCCGTGGGCTAAGATGCAGAGAAAATGGAGCTAATGAAACTGGTTACACACCCATTTGGATGCGCTTACTCACTACTGAACTATTTATGAAAATTTAAGAGAAATATACAATGTCCCCACATTACAAATACTGACAATAAAGTTTGTAAATTCAAAACCAATGTATAAGAAACAATCAAGGAGAAAATACACAGTCAAAGTCCTGCAGTGGCAGGCCAGGCATCCTTCAACTGGCTCGGTTTGGGGGAGGGGCGGGAAAAACCATTCAGTGATGAAACCTGGTGTCCGCAATGAAGTGTCACTTCAGAGGAGAGTGTGTGCTCCACAGGTGACAGAACAGAAAGAAAATGGCAACCACAAAGATCAGGGAAAAAAGGGGTGTGAATCTGGACTCCAGACCCAGCTCTGCAGACTCGAGACTCTGAGCTTAACTGACCTTCTGTGCCTCAGTTTCATCACCTGAATAATGGGAATCTAAGCATCTAACCCCCAGGGCATTGAGAGGGGCAAATGAGAGTCAACCAATGGTCAAAGTCACCTGCCAGAAAGCTATAACAACAGTTTACATGTAATATAACAATAGCCATAATCACATGCCATAGTAAAGCTTCTATTAGTATGACAAGTTATTTAATAATCAACACTATACAGGAAGAGAGGCCAGATGTCCAGACACAGGATCCTGCTAAAACACAGCTTCCTACCCTGATGACCTATTGCCCTGTCACATCCTAAGCATGACACCAGACCTGTAGAATGTGTGACTAGAGCCAGGTTCTCTGAACAGGTCCACCCTTTTCATGGTGCCTCAGTGACAGAGCAGATCCTCACTCCAGATCCTGCCCTCTACAGTTGCTATGTGGTCAACAGGGAGCCCAACATACATGTTTCTATGTAAAAGCTCAAATCGTTCCATGCTTTCTTAAACATCTCTTCTCTGAAGGTTTCCAAGAACAATGACCATCAATAGGAGGGGTTAGTGTGCTTATTATAGTGGTCCAGGCCATGGATGCAGTGCACACACAGACAAGACCCACTTGAATGTGCTAACACTGTGCCCTTAACATCACACAATGGGTGGAGTCATCAACGTCCCTGTGGAATTCAGATAATGAGGTTTATAGACATCAAAATGATTGACCTAAGGCCAAATGTCTGAGCTGGAATTCAAACCAGCACCTGCATGACTCCTAGTTCATTTCTTTTGACACTAAGTAAGTGTCTTAGTTAGGGTTTCTATTGCTTAATAAAATACCATGACCCACAGCAACTTGAGGAGGAAGGAGTTTATCTTACAGTTTATAGTCCATCATCTAGGGAGGGGTACTGCTTACTGGCCTGCTCTTTCATGGCTCTCAGTTTGCTTTCTCACAGCACCCAGGACCACCACCACCCAGTGTCACCACCCACAAAGAGATGGGCCCTTCCATATTAATCATCAATCAAGGAAACGCACCACAGACTTGACCACAAGCCAATCTGGTTGGGGTATTTTCTCTTCCAGAACGTCTGTATCTTGTATCAAGTTGACACAAAATGAGCCAGTACAGTGAGGGACAAAGGCAACCTCAAATCCATCTCCGTACCCCAGAGACACTAACGTGAGCAGTAAGCGGGACAGTATGCGAGCCAAGGGCTGTGAAAACAGCTCTCCGCTGCCTCCATTTGCCCTCTGTGCTTTACCAAAGCCTGGAAAACGGACTGCTAATTCTCTCTCAGCACCAAGTACAGCGGGACCTAGAATATCAGGGAACAAAAAAACAGGTTACAGGGCATACGTTCTGTGTGTGTAAGTCTGAACTGTCTTGTAGCCACGGAAGGCAGGGAGGAAGGGGGAGAGAGGGAAGCGGGGAGGGGAAGGGGGAGGAAATAGGATACTAACTTTTAGAATATTTTATTTAAGACAGGCATGGAGACACGCACCTATAATTTTTGTACTTCAGAAGGTAAGGCAAGAAATTTGCCTCAAATTTGAAGGCAGCCTAGACCACACAGTAAGTTTAAGTCCAACCTGAGCACAGAATGAGAACTGATCCAAACATCTAAAATAATAACAGTAATGATGTTAACTTATTTAACTGCACATATCTACAATTTTATCACACAAATACTCAATAAAAAAAGATCAATGAGACACCCCACATTCTTTCCTCGAAGTGTGAAATATGGTGTGTATTTTATACTCACAATACATCACAATCCAAACAGGTCAACTCCAATGTGCTCAGGGGCTGCATGTGATTGGCAGTTACCACTGAGGGCAGCCTATACCTAGTCCTTAGGCTTACATAAATACACAATATTAATCTTAAGTTCTGCTGTGGAAGCCCTTAGACAGCCCAGGGTTAGGAGAGGTAGAGGCAGGTGGGTCTGTCGGTCTATTCATTCAGGCTTGGAGATAGGTGTTTGCCAAGTTTCAGCGGTTAGACTTTTAAGGGTGTGCCCACTTTTCCATAGTGATCTGATATGGGACTGTTTTGTTCTCATTTCTACGCTTCCTGCCGTGGATGAGAGGCCGGAGCTGCCAGCAGCAAATACCAAAATTCCAGTGTGGCTTCCACTTCATTCTTTAAATATCATGCTCTGAGTTGTGTGCAAACAAAAAATGCTCCAGAAAGGTGAACATGCTAAGCTAATATGTCAGTCATGAAACCTTTAGACGACACAGAAGGAATGGATACCATGTCTGGAGAGATGTAGGGGCACAGGAAACAAAGATATGTAACTACTTTGAACACACCTCATCTATCACAAGTTCCTCTCTCATGAGCACATAATCACATACAACACCACACACAGAAACAAACAAGGGGGGAGGGGGAGGGAGGGAGAACGAGGGGGAGGGAGGGGGAAGGAGGAAGATCTACTGGGTTTACTTTGGTTCCAATATAACAACCTCAGGCAAGCACTGTGAATTCCAGGGCCCCCAGAGACTGGAGCAGGCCCCTCAGAGGAAAGGGGCACCAGGTAAGCATACACCCAGCAGAGGGAACAACTGGGCCTGAGCAAGGAAACAGGCCAACAACGAATTTCTCAAAAATTATCCCATTTGCAAGCGGAGAGATGGTTCATTGGCTAAGAACATTTGGTGTCGTAGGAGACTTGTGCCCACCCAATGAGTGCTGGGAACCGGTTTCCTAAGGAGGAGTCAAAAACGAAAGTAGGAAAAAGAGACTTTTAATCACTGAATTCAAATCACATTTGAGAAAGCCTATGGGTCAGATTCAGTCCCAAAAAACCGGTTTTGGAAGTGACTGCTCTGTCAAGATCTCCTTCCTCCAGCCTTCCCCTGGTCAAGACTTCACACTATTAACTCTCGGCAGTTACATAAACCCCTTAGTCAGGTATAGTAGAGCAGCCCTGCAATCCTAGTGTTAGAAGGCCGAAGCAGTAGGATTGTCACATGGTTGGGGCTAGCCTAGACTCCATAAGGAGTTCTAGCTCAGCCTGGACTACCTGGCACACTGGTCAAAACTCAAGGCTCTGTCCCTGGCCTGCTAATGCAGGTGCTGTCACCAGCAGAACACGAACCACAGGACTTTCGGTACAATATCACACAGTCACATGTGGACAACAGGGTTAATCTGACTTGGACTAAGCAAGCTGTCAAACACCCCACAGCGTTTCCCTGTAGACTCTAAATGAGCTCTCATTTGGAGCGCTGCAGACCTCTTTACCCAGACAGGAGAGCTGGAACCGAAGCAAGGGGTACAAAAGCAGTGGCCGACCGCGCCACAGACAGACTCAGACCTTCAGAAGTGACACTGTGGCATAAGTAACAAAGTCCCAACCTCCTGACGTCATCACATTCCCAGGTGGCCCCTTGATTCCCTGTCCTATAATAAGGCAATGAGCCAGCACAGTTCCAAACAGAGTTACACTGTGAAGGTTCTCACTGAAAAGAAACAGCGGGCAGCATGGAGAAACCTCCCCTGGCTCATCCTGAATCACTGGTAGGATGCTCTTCAGTCAGACATGGATAGTAAATACAGTTTCAGAGAAAACTTGAGATTGATAATGACCTGCAGAAGTGCTTTCTGGCAGTTTCACAAGAAATTTAAAGCAAAAGAATGCCCAGATTTATGCCCTGGGCCCTGGGAATGGGTAGTGGGCTAAACAGAGGTCCCCGACCTTGTGGGATAGTCCAGGAGGTAAGGAGTCAAGGAATGAGATAAATAGAATATATGCCGCTAGGCTACAGCAAACACTAAGGGATAAGAACTTGTGCAAGATGAACAGAAAGAGGAGGATGGGCATCAGATGGGTGGTCAGAAAGCCCTCACTGAAAGGGAAGGTTTGAGGGCTAGCCAACAGCTCAGAGGGTAAGGGTACCACCATGCAAGTCTGATGACCTTTAAGCCCCAGAACCCACCGTGGAAGGAAGGAAACAACCCTGTAAACTTGTTCTCTGACCTCTACATGAACACCATGCATGCATGGACCCGCACACAGACATATATGATATGCACACAGAGGCATACACAATAGCAGTTCTTAAAGAGGTACCTGAGGAAAGGCCTGAAGGAAATGAGGGAGCCACCTGGATAGACGGCAGGAAGTGGCAAGAGACAGGAAGTGGCAAGAGATGCCAGAGGGGAGAGCCACTGGAGGCCACAGCAGCCCTGCAAATGGGGAGGGAGGGGGATGTGCGGGACGTGTCAGAAGGTGACAGAGGGTAAACTGCATACTATCCTTGCAGGTCACAGGAATAATATTGGCTCTTACTATGAGGGAGGTAGGAGGTGCCAGCTACAGTCTATGTCCATCTGATGACTGAAGAAGATCAAGCAGTGAGCGGAAAGGCCAGCTACAAGGATACATCATTAATCTCAGATAAATGAATGAAGTATGGCCTGGGTGACAGCGGTACAGGTGGAGAAACTGATGGACTCTAGATGAAGCATCTGCTGGAAAGGGTGTGTGAGAACAACACATCATAAACGCTACAACGGCTTCCCTGAAGGAATAGTGTGGGCTGCCAGCCAAGGCAGGATCATCCCGGGCTTTAGCAGAGACCGGCTTCCCTCCTGGTCAAGCTATATCTGAAACACCCACTATGTTTGAAGGACCCCACTGGAGGCCCAGCTAGTGCCTGGATAAAGAAGCCTGCGATGAAGTGGGGGCTGTAGATAAAAACTTCATCCTATAGACATTATTCTGTAGGTAAGTGTAAGTATATATAAGTACATGGAGCATGCAGCCGGAGGCACTCCATTTGGAGGGAAAACAGATGAGGAACCAGAAAAGGGGCCTATAGAGCAGCTTATAGGAAAAAGAACAGCCAGGGATGTTGTCCGGGGAGCCCAGGAAGAAGGATGTCAAGGAGGAAATAATGGACTGCATGCAGTAAACGCAGAGTAAGAGCCGACAGGCACTGACCCTGGGCTTCAGTAAAGAAACACTCCTGATGTCCTGACCAAGGCAGAGGGAGCGAGCGGAGTGTGTGCAGGGTCTGAACTCAGGGCCGTGCTCAGGAGAGCACGCAAGAGGAGACACCGGACACTGAACACAGCAAGCTACTCAGAGGGTCCATGTGAAGAGGATGAAAACACCTATGGCCATAAGAGGATAAAAGAAACCAGCCAGAGGCAAGAGGACATCAGAATCTAGAGAAGACGCTTTTATTCAATGAAGGGAAATATGTGTGCCAGAGGGTCTGCAGTCAAAACTGATGACAGAGGAAAGAGCAGGAAACTTGTATGTGGCGATGTCCTTGAGGAAACGTACAGGGAGGGAGACAGACGGGTGTGCAGCACCGAGATGGGTGGGCAGCTGGGGTGGACAGGGAGGGTGAGTGGAGAGAAACGGGGCAGGAGCCAGGGAATGGTTAGGTGGCAGCTGGGGAGGATGGAAGCCGTCTTCTGATTATCTCTGCTTCTTGGTGAAAAAGGAAACAGCTAAAAGGAAGGAGTCTGTAGATGTCTGCAGAACAAGTACAACACAGTACAGTTGTCAAAGAGAATGGACAGGCAAAGCATGGTGTGACTGACGGGCAGCCTCTTGGGTCTGCTTGGTACTGGGTGCCTAACGTCAGGGTGCAGTGATCAATGTGGTGGGTGAAGCTGGGCATGGCGGCCTGTGGTCGTGACCTGCTGCCTGGGAGGTAAAGGCAGAAGGATCAGGAGTTGTTCAAGTTCATCTTCAGCTGCAGAGGGGGTTTGGAAGCCATTCTAGATTATGTGAGACCCTTTTAAAAAGAATAATACTATGTGGTTTTCTCAAGGCATGTTCAGCTGTATGGATACATGTGGAAAATGGGCGATGTCAGAGCTGAGGAAATCCCTCCCAAGGTGCATTATTCTGCAGATCCCAAGACATCAGAATGAGAAGGATTGTTACAGGCCATATGCTTCTCGGGATTCTTCGAAGGAAACTGTGTCCTCATTTCAGACTGGAAAACAAGATTAGACAGATAGACACATCGTAGTTCCCGATAGGACTACTGGAATGTGGTTACCACAGCAACAAAAACTGCTCTCACAGCTGCGACACCAAGAAAGTCAGGAGCATCTTTTTCAAAAAGAATGAAATCCAAATGTATCGAGCTAGAAATCGCTCTGCCAGGCTCTGACTCCTTCCCACGCCTCAGACCATCATCTTTGCATCTAGAAAACTTTAAGGAATGTCCTTATACAGTCACAGAGCCACAAGAGAAACCTCTTGGCCAATATGACGCATGCCTCTAAGCCAGGACTCAGGAGGCTAAAGCAAGGAGATCCTGAGTTCAAGGCCAGCCTGAACCATACAGTGAGACTGTCTCAAAACAAAAACAAAAAACAACAAAATCTTAACTACAAAGATAAGAAAGAGTTCTGGTCTAACTAGAGAGGACACGTATTTAGGCCTCACAGTTTGTTCAGCCTTTATCCTCGGCTGGGTACAATACTGAGAGTTACAGGATCAGTAGTAGAGCTGGATCTGAATTCAAGGCCCCACTCCCAATCTGGACGAGCACCAGTGAAGAACAGACACAGGGGAGCAGTCGGCTTACAGCTGAGTGGCCTTGGGAAAGTGGTTCCAGCCTCTCTAAACTTGACTTTCTCCTTACGGAAATGAGATTTAAATGACCTTGTCTCAAATGGAAAACCAAACATCCAGACAAGGATCTGGTCCAATTTCTTATGCATACAAACTGCTTTCTCAGAAGGAATGGCAATGGCCTTTATCAGTGAGTATGAAAGTCTCCCAAGCATGGGCCACTCACTAGCTAGTAAGGAGACTTGCTGAGTCCTTCTACAGGTTTCTATAAGGTAAGACTGAAGTGTGTTAAAATAAATAAACAAATGAATAAACAAATGAATGAATAAATAAATAAATAAATAAATAAATAAATAAATAAATAAATAATACAAATAAATACATGAATGAATGAATAATAAAGGCTTCACAGTCTTTTACTCAGCAAGAGCACGGGTCATTCATCTTACAAGGGTCATATGGGTCATTACATCTTAAGGAAGCTCTGTCCTTCCTTAGAGATCATGGTCATGGCCAAACAATCAGTATCCCAAGTGTTCTTTTTGTTTGCTAGTTTGTGGTATTGGGGACTAAACCCAGGGCCTCATGTACGCTAGGCCAGTGTTCTTCCACTAATTTGGATCCATAGCCTTATGTCCAAAGTACTCTCAGGTCCCTGAAACAAGTCCTATTAAGATCCTTAAATTAGGAGAAGGGAGTATAGTTTACTGGCTAGACTGCTTGCCTAGGCAAGTATGAAGCCCTGGGTTTGAACCCTAGCACCGAATAAAAACTGGATGTAATGACACACACAAGAATATCTAGCAGTTGGAGGCCATCCTGGGCTACATGGCAAGACCTTGTTGGAAATAAATTCATTTAGTAAAACTAAATCTTTATTACTTCTCAAACATATATTTTTAACATAGTAGGTATTTCTGCTAATTTATTTGGTTTGGTGGGTTGTTTTTTCTTCTTGTAGTCTTTTTCTTTTCTTTTGTTTTGTTTTGGCTTGGTTTTTTGGAACAGTATCTCTGCAGGTAGCCAAGGCTGGCTTTAAACTTGGCATCTTTCTGCTCTGGCTTCTAGAATTACGGGATTCCAAGTGTTCAAACAACAGCCAACTCTGAAAACTTCCTTTAATAATTTTTGTCTTTACTCACCTTCAGCAAGTCTCAGATCCTTCTGGAATCGGATGACCTCAACTTAAACTCCAGCTCAGCTACTTAAGTAGCTGTATCAAATATCTAAAAACTCCGCCCCTTGGTTTGCCCTGCTCTGACACACAATGATGGTGGAACCAGGACCCAGAATGTTCACAGCAGCGCTTAGCAACAGTGTGCAAACATCCGTTACTGAGGGTTCCCTGGGCCAGGCTCCCACCTTCTGCGAAGGTGTTTTCCATATCTAAATTCATATGAAAACTGCCATTGTCAAGTCATCCCCTTTGAATACATCCCCTTACCTTTTTGTCACTGAAGCATCTAATCCCAAAATCAGAATTCAGATATCTAAGGTTTTCCTAAACTCTGAGGTTCTGGAGATCTGTCACTTAGCAACACTTACCCCCATTCTTTGAATTTTTAGTTTTACAGTTATTTGTTTATGTGTGTGTGCACACACTACAGAGGTCAGAGGATAATCTGAAGCAGTCGGTTCTCTCCTTCCACCAAGTGGATTCTGGGGACTGAACTCAAGTTGGCAGGCTTGGAGGCAACCTCCTTCGCCTCCTGAGCCATCACCTCACCGACACACAGGCTCCTCACAACACCACCCTCAGTGGTCTCTGCGGGATTCGTTTTGGTGGTTGGCTCTGCCGAAGGCACACTCCCAACACTATCTGACAATGTGGGTTGGTAATCATTCTCTCCTCACAGTGTGGGTGGTCGCAGGTCTTCAGAGGATCCGTCCAGTCCCTTGACTATTGTGACCAATGCTTCTGCGGTCAACAGTGACATTTCAAAGACAGATTGCCAGTTGGAGCTGAGGTTACAAAACACATCTGCATTCATTGGCCTACAGGTCTCTGGCTTCTTTAAGAATCAACCAAGAGATGCCCATATTATTGGCATATAGCCAAAAGTAATACATTCTAGTCAGGTGAGTCCTCGTCTATAAATCCCAACAAGCTGAAAGTCAGTGAGTATTCTATGCTCATAGTATTATGATATAAACGTGTTTAAAAAAAAACAAAAAAAAAAACAACAAAAAAAAAAAAAACAAAAAAACAGCAATCTCTGGCTGGGTGATGGTGGAGCATGCCTTTAATCACAGCCCTCAGGAGGCAGAGGCAGATGAATTTCTGTGAGTTCAAGGCTGGTCTGGTCTACAAATCAAGTTCCAGGACAGCTAGGGCCACACAGAGAAACCCTGTCTCAAAAAACAAAACACAAAACAAACAAACAAAAAACAGCAACCTCTGGGCCTGGTGATGCACATCTGTAACTCCAGTACTTGGGGAGATGAGAGGCAGGTTCATAGGTTCAAAGTCATCCTCATGGCAATTTGGAGGCCCATCTGCACTGCATGGGGATCTGCCTCAGAACTAAACAACAACAAAAAGCCAGCTATCTATTCACAAGACATGATGCTGCACTCTGAAGATGGACAGTTTCATGGAAACTGACTTTTGAAGGAGCAAGGGCTCCTTACTGCTTTTCCACATGGCTCCCGACTTAAGTTCCACTTTCCTAAGGAAGGTCTGTGCAGCTGGGCTAACTCAGGAGAGACTCAGACAAGGATGCTCAAGTCTCTGCTTTAGTTCTACTTACAGAAGACAATCTAAGTCAGCATGCTGGTGCATGGCTACTGGGAAATCACAAGTTAGAGGCCAGCCTGGGCTATGTAGCAAGACCCCATGAAAGACGGGAGGGAGGGAGGAAGGATTGAAATTGCCTGACTATGGTAGGACCAAAGAAAAAGCAATCTTGAAAATAAGAACCATGTGTCTGCAACATGGCGTGGAAGGTTTGGGTTTGATAAGAGGCAGGGCGAGGCAGGGCGAGGCAGGGCGAGGCAGGGCGAGCCCGGGGCCTGGATGCTGGCATCTATATTCAGTTCTATGCTCATGAAATCATCACTCTCAGGCTGTGGTGTAGTAGAGTGCTGGCTCAGCATAAACAAAGCTATACCACCCAAAACTGAGCAGAGTGGCCCATGCCTGTAACATCAGTACTGGGGAAGTAAAGACAAGAGGATCAGGAGTTCAAAGTCATCCTCAGCTCCGTGGAGAGTTTGAAGCCAGCCTGAGCTACATAAAACAGGGAAGAAAAAAAAAAAAAAAAAAACACCTCCCCACAATTTACTTTGCTCACAAATGGCTTTGTACTCTACCCTTTAACTCTTTAATCTTTACAAAAGGCCCAATGACAAGATCATTGAAGTTTAACAAAGTAAAGACCTGGGCTGAGGCTGCATGGAGCAGGGCTGGGATTCAAGGCCAAAGCATCAACCACGGACCCATTCCTGCATCAGCAGATGTCCTACTGAGTGAGCCCCCGACACCAGTGACAATGACCTCATTTTCCCCGTGAGTCTGTTGTGGTCTTTCTGTTTTTCACTGGTAAGAAAACTATAATGTGGCAAAGGGGGTATCACAAAAAGTGAATTCCACAGGCTTCTTTCACTCATGGAATATGCAAATTCCATCAAAATACAATATTACCTTTAAGGGGCCACTGAGGGAGGAATTTCACAGGTCAAGGCCCCAATGAATCAACACGGTCACCCTTCCACCTGCCGCATATAAACCATACATGCAGAGCTCTTTAATTTTAAATAACTTTCTAAACACAAAAGCAGCTCAGCCCCAAGAAACATTGGGTGAAATCCTATCACAGACAGAACTCATTCATGAAATTAGGTGCTTATTCTGTCCGTGGCCCACTTATTGGAAGAGCACCAAAAACATGCAGAGAAATGAAAGTTTCTTATTCTGTTAATTAAGTGTGGCAGTTAACATTTGCTCAGAGGTGACGACAAAAATGGAAAACTGTTACCACACACAGACTTTCCTCACAAAACCAGTGAGGAACGAGAGAAGAGGCCGGCGAGATGGCTTAGTCAGTGAAGAGCCTGCTGGACAATGAGTAACTGAACTCTGACCTGGAGCACTCGTGCAGAAGGACAGTGCAGTGGCATGCATTTATAATGCCAGCGATGAGTAACTGAACTCTGACCTGGAGCACTCGTGCAGAAGGACAGTGCAGTGGCATGCATTTATAATGCCAGCGATGGAGGGGAATGGAAGCTGGATGCCTAAGGCTCACTGGCCAGGCAATCTAACCAAAACAGCAAGCTCCAGGCTCAGTAAGAGACTCCGTCTCAAAAAATAAGGTAGAGATTGACTGAGAAGGCCATCTCAACATTGTCCTCTGTCTTCTGCATGAACACATACACATATGCTCTTGCACACCTGCAAACACAAGCATACATGCACACACGCGCACACACACACACACACACACACACACACACGGGGGGGGGGGGGGGGAACAGCTACAAGCTAATATTAAGGAACTATTAAGACACCCTGCAGCATAAGCTCCAAACTGCTTGCATCTCTTGTGAGGACAGCAATCCCCTAAGACACTACACAAGACATTCACCCAGAGTCCAATGACACTTTAAATATTACATATTCGCAGCTCTAATAGACAGTACCTGCCATTCCCAACCAACACTTTATTGGAACACTGATCTTTACTGAGCCGAAACATCAGTCACTGAATGAAAACTTTCAAACACTCCACAGCACTATGTCCATTCTGGTAAAGCAGCATCCTTTGTTAGAGTCACTTTCTAGCACTTGATGTCACCTTGTGACAAAAGAATCATTCACTGTGCTGTCCCCATTTGTGGCTGGCCTCATTCACTGCACTTGAGCAGGCTCTGGCCCACAGCTGCCATAATCACCCCGGACACTGGGCTTTCTCTCCACGGCTTGTCAGAGAACAACTCCATACAGTTCAGCTGTCACCAGGGCCACTGTGGACATGGGCTCTCAGAGGATGTTGGCCGATTATACCATTGTGTGCCGACTCAATTGACTCCGTCCACTTTTCTAGACTCAGTCTAGATCTCATTTTTCTTCTAGCATGCTTACATTCTATAAGGGGTGAGGTCGACAGGTTAGAAGACATGTGATCAATTACTGTAATGTACATAATGAGCCAGAAATGTACAAAGGAAGAAAACAGCAGAGCGCATGCCTAGTGTGTGTGCACAAGGCTGTGGGTTGGAGCACCAGCCCTGTAGGCAGGCAAGGACCAAAGTAGGAACGTAGCAGTTAGGCTGGAAGGAAAAATGAAGTTTAAGAGATCAGAAATATTAAATGCATATTACTGAATACACATATATGCAAATACCTGGAAACTAAACTGCCAACATCTGAATTAATACGGTTAAGGTGCAGCAAGGCATTTATTAACCTGCAAACAGATAAATTACAATAAGGAAGTACATCAGTGCACTTCGTGACTGACATTGTTAAGCACAAAAAGACAATATAGGTTTAAGTCCCTAGGCCTTATGACATCATACTCCAATATAAGTGCTTTATGGCTAAGTTTATTAGCATAGGTATACTGTGAGTTTGTACATGATATTTATATTCGACCTATCCACTGACTCTTAAAGGGAACTGTGCCAAAATTATGAATGTGTTAGTGGAAAGTCTACAGTCAGAACAGGCATCACCTATAATTCCATATTTAAGCATCAGGAGTTCAAAGACAGCATTGGCTACATAGTGCATTCAAAGCCAGAGTGAGTTATATAGGATATAGTAAAAAAAAAAAAAAATCTAGAGCCAAGTAATCCATGCTAACCTCTCAAGAGGCTGAGACAGGAGGATTGCTGCCAGGTTTGAAGCCAGCCTGATGTACACAGCAAGTTTCGGACAGTCTAAGGTATACAGCACGGTCCTGTCTCCAAAGATATCAAAATCAACTAAGAGAGCAGCTCACGGGCAAAGCATGTGCTTGGAATGCAGGAACCCAGAGTTTAATGCCCAGGACCCAAACATGAAAAACAGAATCAAAGTAGAATAAGAATAGATTTTAGCTTAATAAAATGTACTAATACATTTAAAAATAAATAATAGCACGTTTGAGCAGGCACTTTCATGAACAATTAACATGCTTGGATATGGCTTATCCTAGCATCACCTTAGCACATAAACATGCTTTTATATATAGGTGAGAACTGAAACACAGCAGGAAAGAGACTATGAGTGACACACAGCAGGTAGCTTTGATCCCAGACAGTCCGGGACCACAGAGCACCTTAGTTACCCTGAAAGATATTAAGTCACGGCCAGGCTCAGGGAAGGTGGTGGAGAGAGGCCATGACATGAAGGGCTTTGCAGAGGCTAAGTCCTGAAGTATGGGCCAGAGAAAATAGGGACAAGGACATTCTGGTCATGGGGCAATACAACCTACAAGCATGGAGGCCGGGACCTGATCTGGTCAGGACAGCAAAGGGTCTGCAAAGAGGATGCTGGGAGCACCCTACATCAGGATTATAAGTGGACACAGTTGTCCCTTTCCATAATATTAGTATCTATTGAATAACAAATTCACAAGTTACAGAGGTTTCCAGTTTCGTTGGTAATGATTCACTGAGTAATGCTAATTTCTCCCTACAGTGTGACCATTAGCAATCACATTATTTTTTAAATTCAATGTCAATTATTAATATCAACTCAAAGATCATATAGGACACTTCACACAATGACATGTGAGTTGCAGAATGGTAAAGAAGGAATGAAAGACACTACTAACAGCAGAGACAGGAACCAACAGAGACGTAAAGAGAATCTGTGGTGGGTAGAAGAGCTATTCACAAGTCTAATCAGGAAGTTCCTGGAGGCTCACAGAGCCCTTCATGGCAAGCTGCGTCGAGGCAAATGAGCTCTAGGACAGGCTGAGGCAAGGCAAGTCCCAGTGGACTGATGTAAGCAAGGGAGGCCTGTGCTGAGCTAACACCTTGGGGACAGTAGAGAAATTGTCACCTGTCCATCCCACCCCATAGCACAGGCATCAGATGGTCAGTGGGTGTCCCTGTGTCCCTGTCCCAAAGTGTGCTTCTCTCCTTTGGATGCAGGTGACACCGTTGTCCCCTTCACTGGTCTGGGGTGCTCAAAAGTTCACGGGCAGGTTTCTGGCTGTGTCATGCCCAGGTGCCTCTGTGGTCCTATCGACATTGTTAAGTTCCTTAGGGGGACTTGCTACTTAAGTGGGTAGTCATTTCTGTCTGTGCCCTCCAGGTTCACACTGGGAAAGTAGAGGCTGTTTACTAATACAAACAACACACACAATCGTTCTGTGTCCTAACCTACTTTCTATTGCTATGATAGTAATCATGACCAAAGAGAACTTGCGGGAAAAGGGGTTATTCGGCTTACACATCCTATTCACAGTTCATCAGTGAGGGAAACCTAGGCAGGAACTCAAGCAGGGCAGGAACATGGAGGGGGAAACAGAAGCAGAAACCACGAAGGATGATGCCTAATTGCTCCCCATGGGTTGCTCAGCCTGTTTTCTTACACTACCCAGCACCACCTGCCCAGGGGTGGCACCCACTTCCTGGGATGGCCCTCCCACATCAATCATTAATCAAGAAAATGGCCCACTGGTCTGCCTACGGGCTAATCTGATGGAGGCCTAAAACAAAACCAAACAACCCACTCAGCACAACCTGTCTCTGCATTTGCACTCAAAATACAGCGGGCGGGGCACAGCGCAGTCTGCAACCACGTTCCACACAGCCTGGCGTCGCTCAGAAGGGCATGGGCTGCTGCTGATCACTGAGGTTCAAGAGAGGCTGGGAAGGACCTGAAAGCTTTGGAGGGGTTTTCCCGGAGTACAGAGCATGGGAGAACCAGGAAGTGGAGGGCTGGTTGAGAAGCAGTTGCAGGCCAGACTGAGGTAATAGACATGACAGAGACAGGACTGCCGGTCTGCAGAGTGCAGAGCTAGCCAGGGATGAGAGCCCGAGCCACACACACACTGTCTTCCACAGAGGTGAGAATCTGGTGGCCTGTCGGGGATGCAGAAAGCAAAGGCAGCCAGAAAGCGAGCCTGCAAAGGGCACGTGAGGGGAGTGCACATGGCAGGTCACTCTTCATGGGGGCGTGAGGGGGGGACGGTGGGCAGCACACAGGGTCTCCATGGATTGGTTCTCCACAATCAATCTAGAAACACGCTGGGTCCTCTTCATGTCCGGAACAGCACTTCTTATCTGGGGATGTGCCAGAATCGGTAAAATATCTTACCCATTTATCTTCTCTCTCCGTTGATTTCAAACAGTTGTAACATTCAAGCACAGCTTCAGAAAAATCGTGGAGATGAAAAATAACATGACCACATCCTTAGAAAGTATATCTTTTTAATAACAGTGGCATCAAAATGGAAATTGCTTAAGAGAGCTTGGTTTATTTTTCAATTGTACACATCCTAATTTCAAGCCACTGTTATTTATACACTCATCTTACATGGAAATCCAATCAACAGCTTGGCATGCTGTCGGGACTCATATAAATTAACTGTCCATCTGCAGAGGAGGGCCGAATAACACAGCACCAACCAGACCTACAAGCTGCAACACAAACTGAAATGTAAAACCCACACAAGCAGGGCAGGGTGGCAAAACACCTCTAATCCCAGCACTTGGGAGCCAGAGCAAGATTCAAGGTCATCCCACTCTACATCGTGAGTTAGAGGCTGCCCTGAGCTACGTGAGACCCTGCCTCAAAAAACAAAGGAGAGGGGAAGAAGGAAGGGAAGGAGGGAGCTGGCAAGGTGGGAGGGAGGGAGGATGGGAGGATGGGCATTTTGGAAGCCAAGGATTCAGGGGAGCACAGGTGATCAGCTAGAGGACCGAGCTCAGAGAACACTGACATTGACAGACTGCATGTCCCTGTCTGATGCAGGCTCAACTGGTAAGTAGGCCGAAGCACCAGAATTCACCATAGGGAAAAGCAATTCACCTATCCCACAATTCAACTCAGGAGAAGAGAGACAGCAGGCCACTCAGAGTCACACAACCCTTACTCTCTCTGAACAGCACTTTCGCAGGAGGGGTCTGGCCATGTTGTCGAGACTGGCCTTCAGGAATCAAGCAATCCTCCAGCCTCATCCTCCCACACAGCAGTTGACATGGTAAACTTGTGTGAGGTTAGGGACAGTCGGGTTTTTCTGTGGCGCCAGAATCCCCACAGAGCAGGGAGTTCCTCCAAACCCCAGGCACGTCTCTACACACTGCTGCCTGAGGCCACAACTGTGAGCTGCAGCTTGTCCTTCAACACCAGTATCACTCCCTCAGTCCCTCTAGCTGCTCCACGGACCAGGATGTGTTCCCAGTGCCTCTGAAGGAAGACCACTTTAAATGCCCACCCCCCTCTCTTACACACACACACACACACACACACACACACACACACACACACACACCCCTCAGTATGAGAAATCAGGGAGAGCACAGCATAGAGAGAGTCCTCTATGTCACCTGTGCTTTGACTCTAAGCAAGTCACAGAGTCAAAACTAGCAGCAGAGGATAAAATCTGACTCTAACTACAGTCACCTTAGTAACCTAAAACATCAAGAAAGCACAGGGAGCTGGGCATGATGGGCATGATGCCCCATGCCCAGAATCCGAGCATGTGGTGGTGGAGGCAGGAGCCTGGAGTTCAAGGCAGCCTCAGCTACAAAGCAATTTTAGGACAGCTTGGGCTTCCGGAGACCCATTCTCAAGAAGAAAGATCCAGAAAGATAGAGGCAGGGAAGGGAAGGAGAGGAAACAGAGTTATCAGTGGTTGCAAGCTCCCAGCGACACCACCACTATGAAGATCACCTTCTAACAGCAGGTCACACTGGTTCCCATGCAGAGCTACACACACACACACACACACACACACACACACACACACACACACACACACCTCATGGAAACAAACCAAAGCGCTCCACCACCAAATAACTTCAGGAAACACTGCATACCAGCCTGCCTTGGGCAGCAGGAAGCACTCCTGATACGAAATATTCTACAAGTTTCTACCATCAGGAACCTCTTCTTAAACTTGCTGACCAAAGTTTCACTTATCTAACACCATGCCGCCCTGGCTTTCCAAGGGATGCAGTGTAGCTAATATCAGCAGGTCCACAGCTTTCCAATCTCTGCATTCCTGGGTAAGGGTCTCCTCTCTACTCTTCAGGGCTTCCTTGACAGAGCAGGCAGCAAAGAGAGATGTGTGTATCTCTTCAATGCTGTATTTCCAAAGTCACGGTGAGGGGCACCTGCTTGGGTCACATGGACAACTGTAGCCAGAAAACTAGGGCACAGGAGCCATGGACACAAAATCACAGGGCCTTCTCTGAAGCTGGGGAAGCCAAACCACACAAGGATCATGTGGTTTCAGTTGGCGACACAAGTTCCCTTCAGAAGTGTGTTTGAGTGTGTGCACCTGCATGCAAGGTTTGTGCATCCAAACCCTGAAGGCTAGGGATAGAGAGGGGAAGGAATCTGCACGCTGAGCTCTGGAGTATTAAATATCATCTCTATCGGCCTGAGTAATGACTATTTCCGAGGTAAAAGTCTCAAATGCTTAGCTTCTTCCTCCTCTCCCCTGTTTGCTTCTCTTCCCTATCTCAGCACAAGTCATCATTGTATGGGGATCAAAACCCGAGAATGGCTGGGCTTGGGGAAGGCGGTTGTCATCGTAGGGGTGAGGCAGAGGCTGGAGGATCCATTCAGTTTCAGGCCCATCCTGAGTTCTAGTCCAGCCCAGACTACACAGTGAGAGGCCCTGTCTCATAACAACAAAGACCTTAAGAACATTCCTGTTTCTCTTTTTCCCTCTTTCCCACTTCTGAGCTACAGAGAAACTATTTAACATAAAAATATCCGGAACCCACCTGCTTATCTGCAGTGTCCTTGCCAACCTCAGCCAATTCACATCACATCACTCTAGTATTATCAAAGCCCAGAGCGTGAGCAAGGGCGAGGCTTCAGTCCTCAGCTTCCTGTAGGTAGAGACTGAGGTGTGTGCCTCCTCCCAGAAGTCTCCTGCTTCTGGGAGGGATTTCCCATAGAAACAATGGTATGATCAGCATCTAGTACAACTTATCTCTTCAACATGGCTTACTTCTGCTAAACTTATCAAAATGACGGTAACAGGGCTGGAGATGAGGCTCAATGATACACACAGCACTTGTCTGGCATGTTCAAGGGCCTGGGTTCCAGCTTTGTGGGGCTGGGCCGGGGTGGGGGTGGGAAAACCTTTAGAAATAAGCTGGATCGACAAAAAGGCACACACTTCTGGAAAGTGTCCCGCCTAAAGCTGCAGGGAACATGAGGCCTTGGCCACTCCAGAACCCTGACTCTTCCCTCCAAAACCAAAAGGACTTTTTAAACTTGGATGCCACTTTTCTGGTGTTCTGGAGTCTAGTTCTGCCATCCTGAGGTCAAGGTAGCACTCTGATCATCTCATCCTTCCTCTCTGCCTCCCCAAAATCTTCAGCAAAGCCCTCTGTGAGGCAACCTTCCATCCACCTCCCGCCATGCATCACCGCGGAGTTCTAGATGCCTCTCCCACAGGCACCAGTTCCAGGCATCGATTTCTCCACAGACGTATCCGCCCAGCCCTGAGTGGGCACTGTGCCATCTGCTCTAACCCCAGTGCCACGGGTGTGACTCTCCTCACACGGCACTGGGATCGTTTGTCAAAGTCCTGTTTTGTCAAAACCCCACTGCATCTAAAACGGTCACAAAAGCAGAAGGTAGCAAAGAGAAGTGGTGAGTGCGGCGTGGGAACTGGTCACCGTGGCGGACAGCACCAGAGACCAGAGATCAACAGATTCAGAATCACACACAGGACGGCTGTAGACACGGACAGAAAGATGCACGCCCTGAGAGGCAGCAGGACAGGAGGCTCCCGACAGCCCAAGACAGAACAAAGGGGACGACATGTTCAGGAAGACAAAAGCTGGAAGGCCGTCAGCCGAGACGTACAGACTTCTCAAAAAGTATTAACAAAGCAGGAGGGCTCGTTAAGTCCGTGGTACCCCATTTGCTTGGTGTGTGCAAAGACCCCAGTTCAATCTCCAGCACTGGAAATAAACGAAAACTATTAAGAGCCCAATATCAGTGAAGAAATGGTCTGAGTGTGGCATAAAACACTTGGCCTGGGCTGATTGTGTGTGCGGGTTTGTGTGTATACACGCATGAGCAGCTACACATTGCTTTCCACCTTATTTTGAGACAGGGTCTGACCCTGAACCTTCAGCTTGTCAATAAGCTAGCCCCCAGGGATCCTCCTCTTCCTCTGTCTTGCCACAGAGACGCAAGAGCACTGGGTTTACAGATGAACACCACTGAGTACATCTTTTCACATGGATGCTTGGGATCCAAACTCAGGTCCTCATGGCTGCATGGCAAGCATTTTATCCACGAACCATTTCCCCAGTGGTGTGGCTGTGTGCCTTAAAAACTACTTATTCCATAGGGCTTAGAATCCGTGCCAAGGTCATCCAACAAACAAAAAGGTAGCTATGCCCAGGATGGCTGTACAGGCCGAGCTGGATTCCTACTAGTCTGCACATTCTGGTTATCTCATCTTCCTTCTCCCTGCAGCAATAAAAAGGCCTGACCCCCGTTGTGGGGCATCCCAGGGGTGTTCACTGAACCACTGAATGAAGCTTTGTTTTCTGCTACCTCATCTACTCCTACCTTCCCGTCTCAGGCCACCCCCATGTTCCCCAGTGTGTGCAGATGGCTTCCGTTAGCCATGCGTCCTCAGTGGGGACAGGACCGCATGCCTCTCACAGGTTCATTACTAAACAACTTATCGTGATGATATGGGGAACCAGGATTTGGAAAACACCCTCCCATACATCAAGGCTGCAGAGCAGCTCCGGGGGAAAGAAAACCTGCTACTCTTCTCACTGGTTTCCTCAGCCCTGCTGTTCAAAACACTCAGACAGGGCTGGGGAGGGCTCAGGGTAGCACTCTGATCGTCTCATCCTTCCTCTCTGCCTCCCCAACATCCTCAGCAAAGCCCTCTGTGAGGCAACCTTCCATCCACCTCCCGCCATGCATCACCGCGAGTTCTAGATGCCTCTCCCACAGGCACCAGTTCCAGGCATCTAAAATCACGCAGGAGTGAAGGCCAGAGCTGGGACCCCCAGAACCCAAGTCAAAGTGAACAGGTGTGTCTGACACCCACAATCCTGGCACTCGGGCAGCAGAGGCAGAGGACCCCTGGGTGTGCTGGCTAGTTTTATGTCAACTTGACACAAACGAGACTCATTTTTGAAAGGTAACCTCAACTAAAAAAAATGCTCCCATCTGACTGGTCTGTGGGCACGCCTGTGGTGCGTTGTCCTGACTGGTGATGGATGTGTGAGGGCCCAGCTCACTGTGGGCAGTGCCACCCTGGGCTGTTGGTGGTCCTATGAGAAAGTAGTCTGAGAAAACTAGGAGGAGCCAGACAGTCAGCAGTGTTCCCTCATGGCCTCTGCATCAGTTCCTGCCCCGACGTCTCCGGATGATGGACTACGAGCTGTAAGCTGGAATAAACCCTTTCCTCGCCAGCTGCTTCCGGTCACAGGTGTTTGATCACAGGGGTAGAAACCCTAAGACACTGGGGTCAGCGGACGAAGTAGGTTAACTGGAACTGGCAAGCTCTGGGTTCCACAAGAGATCCCGCCTCAATACATAGAGAGTGGTCAAGAAAGACTTTGGGCCTTACGACCACACGTAGACAGGAGCATGCACACCCGCGCACACACACACACACACACACACACACACACACACAAGCTCACACACATGTAAACACAAATGCGCATGCACACACATGCACAAACCACATATCACGGCAATTGAGAGTGTGAATCTTTGAAAACGATCTGTCTGGCACAAGAAGAAATCTGTATTTAGTTATGACTAAAAACCTAGTCAAATCCTTCCATTCACTTCTTTGCATGCTCTGACCAGTGTTGCCCAGGCTAGTATGAAACTCGTGAGAATCCCCATGCCCCTCACCCTCTCTAACAGGAGGGAACTAGAGTTCTGTGATTACAGGAATACATGCGTAACTGTGCCCAATTCAAATCCTCTCTTTCAGCTTCTCCCAGGATGCCCTATGAATTCCACTGAAGCGAGTGCTCCCTTTTACTCACACCTCGGTCCACCAGCACTGTCTCTCCAAAGGCAGTTCCTCATCCTTAACCTTCATAAAGATAACAGTCACAGCTCAATTTGTGAGGAGGATTGATTCAACTGCACCTTCGGAGACAAAAACCCTCGTCTCAAATGGCAGTCTTTGCATATAATTCAAACACGTTCCTTTATGTACTTCAAAGCCTCCCTAGGTTCCTTATACTATTTAATATGGTGCAAATGGCACAGGTTATCATCCTTAGATGTGATAGAAATCCATAGTGTAAATGTCATAGTTAAACCGCAGTGTTTGGGGGATAATGATGAGGGAAAAAATGTATGCATACTTATAAAAGATAGGGTTTTTTTTTTTATATTTTTGACCTATGGTTGGTCACATCCACACATGAGAAACCTACAGAGGCAAGGAACTGGCTGCCCAAACTTCTAACCATGCCATCTCCTGATCATTATATTAAAAGTCTAACATAGCCCAGGTTGGCCTCAAAATTACTATGCAGTCAAAGTTGGCCTTGACCTCCTGACCCTCCTGCCTCTACTTTCTCTGACCGAGATTTAAACAGGCATTTTCTTAGACTGGAACAGAGCTTAGTGGCAGATCACTTGCCTGGCATGGGCAAGGCCCTAACTTCCATCCCTGACACTGTAAAAAATCACTGGCGTGGGCTAGGGCCGGTGTCTCTCCCCAGCACTACGAAGATTATTGACATTGGTGGCGGGGATGGTGAGGACGACAGCAGTGGGGACAGGTGCTACCTTTAGTGGTCAGTCTCTTCATCGGCAAGAGTAGAAAATACCATTACCTCATAATAGTGATGAAATGAAATAACTCCAAAGACCCCGAATCAAGCCTCAAACAGGTCCGAGGACTCACTACCACCAGATCCTCCCACCTGAGTCCCAGCATTTCATAACCACCCAAAATGTAAAAACAATTAAGACACAGCAACCCCATTTGAACAGCAACCTGAAGGGGCCTAAAGTTACCAGCCTTTCTGTACTGTTAGTAGAAATCTGCAGAGTGCCAGATTAGCTCTGTGACTGTCAATTCCAAGACACCAGGTTCAGGAAGTGTAGGAAGCCCAGAGGCCCACAAGGAGATCAGGGATCACATTTATTACAGCCTGCTAGGCTAGCTACCAGGAAATTCTGTTTTATCTTGGATGTAGTCTTAAATATAGTAATAAATGAAAATATGGCCGGCTGTCGAAGCCCATATGCTCTCCTTTTCAAGACAACAAAATGCTCATCCAGTATGTGTTTGCTCACAGCAGTGGCAGCTGGGTGGGAGCCAGAGAAATCAATGAAGGCTTGATGTTTAGAAAACCTCTAAATACAAAAGAGGGGGCTGTGCATCTCTGGTTCCTTCTATGAAAAATTCCCGTTGCAAAGTCGAGGTAATCCTTGAATTTTAACTTGACCTGCTCAGAAGGTCAGAGCTGTCTATGCTACTTCAATTAGCCACTCAGCTTTGCAAGGTCCCAGGGCCCAGTCACTACTGGGTCCTTCCGGATACTCCCCAGAAAAAGTCAGTTTTCCTGGTTCCTGGTTGTTTTTCCTGATCCTAGATGGCTCATTCTCATTCTTATTCATCCATATACTCTGCCTCTCTCTGCTCTTTCCTCCCTCCCTTCATTCCTCTCCTCTCTCTCTCTCTCTCTCTCTCTCTCACACACACACACACACACACACACACACACACACACACACGTAGCCAGGCTGATCTCAAGTTCAGTTGGTAGTAGAAGATGACTTTGAACTCTTGATCCTCCTGCCTCCACCTTCCAGATGCTGGGATTGTACACATGTAGCACCACACCCAGCTCTTTTCTCTGTTTAAAACCAAACTCCAGGGGCTGGAGAGACGACCTGATGGCTAAGAGCACACACTGCTCTTGCAGAAGCCCCAATTTCAGGTTACCGCACCCACATGGCAGCTCACAACCAGCTGTAACCACAGTCGCAGGGAATCCAGCTGATGCCTTCTTCTGGCCTCCACGGGCTCCAGTACACACGAGGTGCACAGAAACTGATGTTAGTACACACACATACAAATAATAATAACAATAACAAATTTTAAAACCTAACTCCAAGCCATGCATGATGTCACACATTTACAATTCTAACTAGCACACGGGAGATGGAGACAGCAGAATCTGGAGTTTAAAAGTCCAGTCATGAGATCTTGTCTCAAAATAATAATAATAATAATAATAATAATAATAATAATAATAATATGGCTGAGGACATGGTTCCGTGGTAAAGTGCTTACCGTGAAAGCATGAGGACCTGAGTTTGGATGCCCAGCTTCCGTGTCAAAAGCCAGGCATGGTACCATGTGCCCTATACGTCCCCTATCCCCCTCCAAACATCACTTGTTGATGCTTTTTTGATCTTACCACAAGCAACATGCATGCGAAGTGCTGTGGGTTGAGGTGACCTGTCCCACTAAGCTGTGTGTGCCAGAAGCTCAATCCTGAGTGTGGAGATGACGGAACCGGTAAGATGCAGGACCTAATGGGTACTTAGATCATTGGTAGTGGTACTCTTGCAAAAGACTAACATAGTTCTCCGGGACCCCAGTCAGCCAGCTCTCAAGAACAAGCTATAACACAAAAGAGCAAGCAGGTCCTTGACTCTCCAGCTTTGCTCTGTCACCCTCCCTCTCCCAGAATCTCTTATCAGTGGGATACCACCAATCAAGAAGACCTCAACAGAGGTTTTCACCCCCCAAAGCAGCTAAATAAACCTTTCTTCCTCTATCACCGACCCAGCCTTGGGCACTTTATTACAGCAATAGAAAAGGGTCTAAGATCAGGTCATTTGTCTGTCTCTCTGGCCGCCTAGATGGTAGCTGAATGCATTTCTATTATCTCTTTGAGAGGATAAGTAAACAAATAAAGAACTGTATAATCCAGGCAGTAACAGCAAACTTCAAGCTAATGTAATTATGCAAACTGTCAGACTATTTCAGTAAGTCTCTTTAAGACGAGTTATCTTCCCTGCCTGTCAAAACAACACCATATGAGGGCTGCGGGAGGGAGAATGCCACTTAGCAACAGTCCTGCAGCAAGTGCTCGAGTCTGGAAGTGGGTCCTCTTTCCCCGCGTTTTTCTAAGGCACTTGACTATCAGCCTTCCCAGCAGATGACACAGCACAAATCCTTCCAGACCGAACAGCTCGTGGCAATATGTGAACACTCTCACAAAACAAATGCTCCTGCCTCATGTTGGCAAATATTCATATCTCCATGGCTCTCCCCCACCCAAATGGTGACAAGCTCCTCTCTGAGAATTGTTCTCATAGATACCCAAGAACAAACTGAGCACATTCACACAAGGCTCAGAGGAACCTGGTCCCCGAGACAGAGTGCCCTTCTCTGTTGGCTGAGAGAAGGCATCCTCCACACCTGCTCAGCCGGAAAACATGTATAAAGCAATGAATGAATGATAAATGGATGGCACATAGGAGGCTGATACAGGAGGATCAGTAGTTCAAAGCCAGCCTAGGACACTTGAAACAAGAAAGGAAGATGGGAAGAAAGGTCAGGGAGAAAGAGAAAAAGAAAGGGGGAGGGTAAGGGGAGAGAGAAAGTCACCTTCAGCAGCACTTTATAGCATCTGCCTTTGGCATAACCCCTTCCAAATCCATTGTCAGTCTCCTCAGTGGCTGCTCCAGAGCCTCCCATGGCTCCAGTGGGCTTCAAGGAAAGCTCTCTTCTCTTTAGTCCGAGGCCAAACCCTTTCTCTTCTCTTCCCTGGTTGTTTTCCATGCTTCTGGCAATATTTCACCCCTCTCCACACCCTAGCTATTTCCAGTTCTGGAATGGAGTCCATCTTCCTTTGGCTCCAGAGCCCTCCCCAGACCCCTCTGTCACAGTGTGACATACATACTCTCATGGCCTAGTTATGTGGACTGAATTCAGGCCACACAGCGATCTCTGCTCGTCCCTACCATAGCTCTCCTTGTAGGAAACCAAAGAATACTTGATTTACTTGCTTTTTCCTCAAAGATACTGTGATATCCTTTAGGGTCAGATCTGGGCTGAATCCATTTCCTGTTTCAAATCCTATAAGCCAGGTTCATAAGAAAGTAACTCATGGCTGAGGGTGTGGCTCAGTTGGTAGAGGGCTTACCTAGCACTCACAAAGCCTATGTTCAGTCCTTAGCACTGCAGAAACAGGGTGTGGTGACGCTTGTCGGGAGGTAGAGACAGAAAACGCAGATGTTTAAGGCCATCCTTGGACTTACAAGTCAGCCTTAGCTACAAAGCATCCTACCTTAAAAAAAAAAAAAAAAAGTAGCCAGGCGGTGGTGGTGCACACCTTTAGTCCCAGCACTCGGGAGGCAGAGCCAGGCAGATCTCTGTGAGTTCCAGTACAAAGCGAGATCCAGGACAAGCACCAAAACTACACAGAGAAACCTTGTTTTGAAAAAAATAAAAATTAGAATAAAAAAAAAGCAACTATATCCAGGAGGAGGCCACAATTCAATGTTCATCTACAGTTGAGTGGTATGCTCAAAGGAGTAGCAGCCTTTGAAAAGTATAGAAATTCTGACGTGCACTAACAGCATGGGAAACAATCTCTTGTAGCGTTAGAGGAGTCTGCACCTCCTGCCTTCTGCTATCGTTCCTAGATGAGCCCACAGAGAAGCAAACAGACACTCCCTAACTGACAGTGGTGGTGCTGCGTGTGGAGTGCCAGGCAGCAGCACTGTGCCGGGCATCGGCTCTCACCGTGGCTCTCACATTCCAGCCGCCAACCTACTGCACTGGAATTTCCCCTCCTGCACTAGAACAGGTTAAAATGTCAATCAATGTGAACACCTTTCAGCTGAAATACTTTTCTTAGCAACTGCCCATCAATACAGCAGTGATCTGAAGCTGGCATTACGTGAACATGCAAGAAACAGCCCAAGAAAGCCAGTCACACACTGGCATCTCCTCTATGCCCAGGCACACATCATCTCTGCTTTATTCCATTACCTCATTGGTCAGACCCGACAAGTGTTTTCCATCTACTTCACACTTCTCCCTCAGAAGTGTCTCCACGGCCCTCTAACACATTCTGGCATCAATCAAAAAATTCTGTTGATTATAAGTACATGGGGAGCAATGTCTACTCCCCATGGGGGGAGCAGGCATTGCAAAGTGTGTGCCACATGCACAGACAGCCTTACATTGCCCAAACAGCATGTGTACTGCACGTGTGAGTGCACACACACTTGAGTGCCATCCATGGGCTCTAGAAAAATTGTTCTTTTTGTTCCTCTTCGTTTCTCTAGAACTAACTTAAATAGCCTGGTATCATGGCACAACTCTGTAATTATAACGCATGGGAGGTAGAGACAGGAAGATCAAGAGTCCATGGCTAATGATACCAGTGGTTAGCCTCAGCTACATAAGAGTCCAAAACAAGAAAGACAGGACAGGCAGGGAGCTGTTTACACAGACTGCTGAATATGAATGGAGGTGGGGGGTACAGAAAGGTCTAGATCGTCAAGATTCTCCCCATTCCGGAAGCCTCTGAAATTGCCAGCGAAGACCCCTGCCACTAGACTCCACAGGAAGCTAGGGGCAGTGCCCAACTGAAGGACCTGGGCTCCCATGGATGCCAAGTAACAGGGAGACCCCTGAAGCAGCCAGCCCAGCCAGCACAGGAAAAGAGCACGGCTCCCTCTCTGAGAACCTACTCAGGGGAACTAGTAGTGTGTTGCTGGGTTGCAAGGCATAAGCTGAGTTAGACGTTAAACGTGCAGAATTGATCACAAGCAGATGGGAAGCAGGAAGCGCGTGTTTGTGAGCTGTTAACATTTCTTACTTTCTTTTAGCCCTCCCTCTTCCTCAAGCCAGCCCCATCCTTTCCACGGGTGAATATGGCAGGTCTGGCCCACCCTGCTTTCTCTCACCCACTGGAAATCACTCCTGGGGTCCTCCCTCCCCCAAACTTGTGGCTCACACATATACAGAGGGCTGGGCAGACCAGAGGGAGAAACAGAATACGTTTTTCTATCTTACCTGGCTTGTTTTAAAACATTACAAACTGGTGAGGTTCACCCACAGTCTAAGGCTTTTCTGTGGGCTGGCACAGTCTAGCTGTGCAGCCCAGACTGACTCTAGATGTGCACTGCTCTCGTCCTAGCCTTCTGCACGCTAAGATGACGGGTGTGCACGACCACATCCAGCTTTTCCATCAGTGTTTTTAAGGCTGGGATTCAATCAGTAGCCCAGGCTGGTCTCAAACTTACTAGGTAGCTCAGACGAGCCTACAATTGATGGCAATCCTCCTGCATTACCCACCAGAGTGCTGAGATTACAGGCACATACTACCATGTCTGGTTTTTATTCTGGATCTTAAAGTGAGATGAGCTATGCTCCTGCCTGCCCTCGGCATCTGAGCCCTATTAATCGACTCTTGTCTAAACGTAAGATGTGCACAGGGATTTTGATGTCAAAGCAAACAAGGTGAGTGGTACTTTACTAATCCTCCTTCAGAGAGCCATGTATTTTTGTTTGTTTGTTTTGTTTTTAGAGACAGGGTTTCTCTATGACGCCGTGGAAGTCCTGGAACTCACTCTGTAGACCAGGCTGGCCTCAAACTCAGAGATCCGCCTGCCTCTGCCTTGAGTACTGGGATCAAGGGTGTGCACCACCACCACCACCACCACCACCACCACCACCACCACCACCACCTGGCTTGCCGGGCATTCTTTTTTTTTTTTTTTTTTTTTGGTTTTTTTGAGACAGGTTTTCTCTGTGTAGCTTTGCACCTTTCCTGGAACTCGCTTTGTAGATCAGGCTGGCCTCGAACTCACAGAGATCCACCTGCCTCTGCCACCTGAGTGCTGGGATTAAAGGCGTGCGCCACCACCGCCCGGCTAGCCGTGCATTCTTAAAGAGGTGAGAATACAGTAAGATTCAGTAGCGATTTTATGATCCTCAGAAAAACATTTTGCACTAGCTTTGAGTTTCTAGGGAACATCCACTCCTTAAGAGTAGCAAATGGAGTCTTTAAAAAGAGCCTGAGGAAGGCCACTCTTCGTCGGGCCTGTCTTCCTTTGCTCACATAAAGTTGACTAACTCAAAAGAGTCCAAAGAACCCAGATCCAATAGAGGCATGGGCTCCAGAAAAAAAAAGAAACAACAATAATAATAATAAATATCAAACTTGCATGTGTGGTTCCGGATGTTAGTGGGCTCTAGATTTGGATTGTTAGCCTGAAAATGTGACTAACCTCTCACATCACCCAGCCACCTCCAAAGCCAGTGATCCTCCCTTAATTGGCTCCTGCTAGATTCATAGACTCTTCCTTTTAAGGAAATGGAGCCCTCTGAAATTAGCATAACTTCTAGTACCAAAGGGCACAGATTAGAGGAATACATGCTAATATGCCCTGTAAAATTTTCTCTAAATTATTGCACTAAATTACTGCCACACATCAACGGTAAGAACTGTTTTTTTTTTAAATGGCAAATACAAAGTCCCACCAGGAAGGCAGCCAAGGGAAACCTGACCTCATGCAAGGATTTCTCAGAGTAAAGGAGAGCAGTTCACAATTACTCTAATTAGCTAACTGCATGTGTAAGCTGAGGCTTCTGCTGGACTCTAAAAAGAGGCTATGTTCCCCATTGTTTCAAAGCAGGCTGCTCCTTGTTGGGCCTGCCTTCCCTTGCTGACACTAAGATGTCTAACTCAAGAGAGTCCAAAGAGCCCAGTCTCCCATAAATGCATTTTTCAAATTTTAGAGTTTACTGAATGAAGCTTTGCCTATGTAGGGGGTGTGTCCAGCTCCTGTTTTGGGGTCCAGAGAAATGGAACACATTTACCTTCTGGCTGTACTCATGGCCCTCCTCCAGGGAGAAGGGAACCCTGTCCCCATATAAGACATCCTGGGAGGGGACCTAGGAAATACTTTTCCCTTCTCCACACCCAGAACTTCACCATGCATCAGGAGTTTGCAGGAAGAAGGAGTGCTGGTTCAGCAGTAAGGTAGTCTCCTCCCTCTATCAGGCACAAACTGAACTATGGGGCCAGGGAAAAGAAACAAATGTAACCATACCACACTTCCAAGGACAGGGAGGATTTGTAGTTTGAGGACTTCTCTCTGTCTCTGTCTCTGTCTCTGTCTCTCTGTCTCTCTGTCTCTGTCTCTCTCTCTCTGTCTCTCTCTCTCTGTCTCTCTCTCTCTCTGCATGTGTGTGTGTTTACAAGTGCATGTGACAAACACAGGCTGACGTTGGGTGCTTTATGGCTCCCCTCCTAGATTTTGAAGACAGGCCTCTCAGTGAACCTGGAACACTCGCTTAGCTGGACTGGCAGCCCAGCAAGCCCCTGGGGTCCTCTTATCTGCCTCCCTGAAGCTGGGATTACAGTATCGTGCTTCCACACACAGCTTTCTGCCGCATGCTAGGGAATCAAGTTCAAATCTTACTCTGCGTGGCGAGCACTTTGCCAACCGAGCGATCTCCCTAGGCCATGTTTATGTTTGCTTTGCTTCTGTCTTTGAGACAGGCTCATCTCATATAGACCTGGCTGGCCTGGAACTCATGACGGTCCTCCTGCCTCAGCCCCCTCACAGGAGCACACCACCAGGCCTGACTTAGGGCGAAGAGAGTGTGGCAAATAGGACTTTTCAAAGTTTCTCCGCTGACGCAAGGAAAGACCATCAAAATCTAAAAGATTTTCCCCAAGACAACACCAAGGTCTGAACCAGGCTCACAAACACAGGCAGTCCTCCTTTCCTCACTCTCCTCACCTCACCGGCAGCCAGGCTGGGGCTTATTTTGTCCCGTCTTCATCTTCTCCTCTCCAGTTTCCGTGTGGATGCTCAATCTGAGACCACAGAATGGCTGTATCACCATACACAGAGCACACAGAGCCCAGCTGCACACAAGGCTGCTCAGCAGCAAAGACTGATAGAGGAGAAAGCCAGTGAGCACGCTCACTCCCTCTTCCCGTAATCTACCCAGATCAGTGTGTTCCCTCCCGCACGACTCCCAAAAGAAACTCGAGAGCAAACAAAAATGAAGACTCTGGAACACTAAGTCAGATATGATTGGTGTGAGAAGATCACGGCAAGTTTAAGGCCAGCCTAGACAATAGAATGAGGCCATTAAAAAAAAAAAAAAGACGGGGGAGTGAGGGGAGAGAGCAAGGAGCATGCGTGGGGTACACATGTTCAAGGCAAGTCTAGAAACAGGCATGGTAGGGGGTAGGGAGTGTAGGCATGCTCACAGCGTCCCTTGAATGTAACTTACAGTCACCACAGCATGACTGAGGACTCCCGATCCCTGTTCTGACAGGGATGAGATTCTTCTTAACAAGTAACGGTGACTGTGGACCACAATTCGAGTAAGTAGAGAGCCTATGGAGTGCAGTGAGGACAGGGAACAGAAAAGTGAGGGTGAAAAACAGACTAAGCAATCCCGCTAGCTCGGCGTCCATCTGGACAATGGGGCAGAAGGAACGCGTTCACTATGTCACGAGGGGTGAGAGGAGACAGGAAACGGAATTAAGCTGCTTGGATGAAAAGAGCAAGAACGAAAAGGGGTGGAAGAAGAGGCTGCTGAGAAATGAAGGAGGAAGTGGTTTGAGGGAGGTGTGAGGACTGGGTCTGCCGCCCACCACTGCAGGTAGATTCCTGCAGCCCTTCAAGGTGAGCAAGGGAAGGAGCAGGAATGCCAGGGCTGCACCTGCAGGGAGACAAGTGTCACTGAGAGGCCCTTGCCTCTCTCAAAGAGAGAGTTAGGCACTCCAGAAGATGCCTGCCAGCTGAGCGTGGTGGGCCTGCAATTCCAGTCCTACGGAGACGGAGGCAAGAGGATCATGGTAAGTTGGAGAGCAGCCTGGACTATATACTGAGCCTCTGTCATAAAGTAAAGTAATAAAATAAAATAAAGCCTTGCAATGATTAGCTTTAATTGTCAACTTGACACAGCCTGGAATTAGGTCCTGAACTGTGTAAAGTGACGCGTGCATCAGCTTGTGGTGGTGATGGGATCAGCCGTCTCAAGAGATCATTCTGGAAGAGGAGGCAGAAAGACTGTAAGACAGAGGTGATGGATGAATACAGGGAAACAATGTCCTCGGAACTCAGCAGGGCAGCTGCACATACAAACTCACAGGGATAGTGCTGAGAGAGGAAAAGTCAGCTTTCCAGGGGAGTGCAGCCTCTTGGTAAGTGGACCACACTCCAGTGGAAGCCCATTCCTCCAAGAACACACGGACAACACAGATTGGAGAAAATGACAGTGAGGACAGGCAGTTGGGGGGAAGGGAAGCAGGGGTGCATCTGGGGGAGAAAATGACAGTGACAACAGACAGTTAGGGGGAAGGGAAGCAGGGGTGCATCTGGGGGAGAAAATGACAGTACAGGCAGCTGTGGGGGGGAAGGGAAGCAGGGGTGCATCAGGGAGGAGTGTGGACAAAGTAAATATGATCAGAACACATTGTATCAAATTCTCAAAGGACCAGCAAGAAAATAAAACAAGACATTTTTAAAAATAATGATAGCTATAATAATATTCACTGGGAGCAGGGGAGAGTTGAGACAGGGTTTCTCTGTGTAGTTTTGGTGCCTGTCCTGGAACTCACTCTCTAGACCAGGCTGGCCTCGAACTCACAGAGATCCACCTGGCTCTGCCTCCCGAGTACTGGAATTAAAGGCGTGTGCCACCACCACCTGGCTTAACATTCTTTTTTTATTATTATTATTATTAAAAAAGGACCCTACTGGCCGGGCGGTGGTGGCGCACGCCTTTAATCCCAGCACTCGGGAGGCAGAGGCAGGCGGATCTCTGTGAGTTCGAGGCCAGCCTGGGCTACCAAGTGAGTCCCAGGAAAGGCGCAAAGCTACACAGAGAAACCCTGTCTCGAAAAAACAAAAAAACAAAAACAAAAACTAAAAAAGGACCCTACTGCTTAAAACATCACAAACTTAAACACAAGACTCGGGGGACTGAGCAGGAACCGCCCTGGAAGCCTCCTTCCTGACTCCTAGGGTGCTATGCAAGCTGCTGAGAGAGAGGAGTGACCTGTTGTTCTACCCAGCCGTAAACCTCTATGAACCACAACAATGAACTGGCTGGCCCAGCAAGATTTCCCCAGTGGTGAACTAGTGGCACTGTTGGACTTCAGGCCCACTCAACAATAGAGAATTCATGTGTGGTACTGTAAAACCAGCCAACCACCCACGGCCGGAGAGAACACAGATCCTAAAAACAGCCTACTACTGCCACTTTCCTAAACCAGTATAATTTCTAATTGTATTCTAATTATTTATCCTTATGCCCACAGATAAACGTCACTCTTGCCAGGCGGCGGTGGCGCACGCCTTTTAATCCCAGCACTCGGGAGGCAGAGCCAGGCAGATCCCTGTGAGTTCGAGGCCAGCGTGGTCTACAGAGCGAGATCCAGGACAGGCACCAAAACTACACAGAGAAACCTTGTCTCGAAAAACCAAAATAAATTAAAAAAAAAAAAAAAAAA